>NIPM01000226.1:227906-316760 GCA_002738285.1 Holacanthella duospinosa | reverse complement strand
ATGTTTGTCTTCTTCCTCTACACTGAGGCTTTTGAGCCGCTCTCGGAAATCTTCTTCAACACCCTCATACGTCAATATGAACACAAATTAAGTTAGTATACATGCTAATTATTCGACTTTCTACCTTATATTTCTTCTCTGCAAATTTTTTGAGGATGTCCTGATGAGAAAGTTCAATTGCATTAAAATCAAAAGTTTATGTACTTATTTACATTCAAAATGGAATACATCATTTTAAAACACACTGTATACATAGGAAAAACAACTTAGCTCGTTTGCATTGAAAAAAAAAGTAGGATGAGTCATTCTCATGGGGTAAAACTTTAAGATGCCATGTCATCAGAATTTATCGTACAAAATAAGCATCCTGTACCAGGATAAAAATCATAAAGCAATAATACTGATGCGGTGTAAGTTTATAAAAAAAGTGATAAAAAAATTTTGTTAACTTACATAATGTATTGTATTGCATTTGCATTGCATCTCTAAAATGTTCATGTCAAAATTGGGTTATTAAAAAAATTTGTTGTACTACTTACTGATTTTTGAAGAGCAAGATCATGACCCGAACTCAGTAAATTGTTAAGTTCAATATAATTGAAATTTCAATTATTACATACGCATACCCTAATATGCACCTACCTATGTGCTTAGATGTTTTTAATACTGACTGTGCCATAAATTTTTGAGTATTTTTGGTGCAGCGCTGTCACGTTTTCTACCAATAAGAGTTTAATTGCATCGGAAAACTCAAGAACTTACATCGCTGGAAAATAATATAAAACAAGGAAAAGTCACTTTTGGTCAAGGTTCACTTATTATTATCAAAAAATTAACCAACAATTAACCAAATAACCTATCTAACCAACAATTCTGCATCCTCCACCAGAAAAGTTGGTGCACAAAATATGATGAATAGCCTTTACAGAAATCCACAAAGCATCTATTGCAATTGACAATAAATAAGGAGCTAGATGAAAGTGGGTGAAAAAAAAACGATTAATCATCCTGTATGAGAAATGATCTATCTGATTTTATGACCTGTGACTATTACTAGGTAATCTGTAAAAAGTTTCAATAATTATCTATTACTAAAAGAGTATACCTTCAAGTTAAGTTAGCACAGTTGTTGGATACATGAGTGGCTACTTTTGGAATTATGCTTTCGTCGTTTACCAATACTTCGCTACTAATCTAAAGTAGCATGACATTAATTATTTACTGTCGCCACTCTTATGCGTACCTAAGCATCTTTTACCGACTCTTTTCCAACATCAACTGCAAATTTTGATGATCTGGTTCATTAGAACTGACGATACTACTATAATATAAGTTGATTATTCGTTAACCAACCCATTACTCCGTGCAAGGTTTTCTTTTTATTGTCAACAATGAGAAAGAAAACAAGACTTGGTAGTAAGAACAAATGGGGAATAGATTTTACCCATCGACACTCATCCCAAAAACGAAGTCGCTTTTTCTATTCCTGGGCGCATTTTTGTTGTAAAACAAGTCTGAAGTGTTGCATATTTTGTCTTGTGCCTTTTCCACACATGGCTAAATGCGCCAACTACTAGTTTAATTGTACATGGAACATCCCTCATTATAATCCAATTCTTTGCTAACGTTGTACTGTAAGTGTGTGACCTTTTCTCAGATTGGTTACATTACAACAGTCGACAAAGTTTATAACGAAGAATAAAGAGAAAAGCTAATCTATACATGAATGCTGGAACTAAAGATTTTTCAGTCATTGAAATCCAGTGATTTCAATCCTATTTATGAGAATTTATCCTCATAAATTTACTTCATGGAGAATTAACAAAAATTAATGAGGCAAAGTTGACAAAATGACTATTACATGATGTCCTACAAGTTGATGACCCAAGAAAATTATAAAAAATTAAACCATTTAACCAATTTATTGTAATGAAAAAAATTCGTGGTAGATTTAAAATTTTCCAATTCTTGGGGCATCAGTTATAGCTCGCATGGTAAATAAGAAACATTGGTATTGAATAAGGTACCTTATTGGCTTATAAGTGAAAGTGAAAAGCGTCGTCTCTCACATCTCACTACACGGGGACGGGACTGAACGTTAGAATATGGCAACTTCGATTAATTACTACTAGTAAATAAATTATGAGAAGAAATCTATTTGAAGAGAATTAAACAATTGATTGAAAAAATAGCTGACTTGGCTAAAAGCTAAAAGTTGACCCTAGGCTTGCGCTCCTAACGCACGAGGCAACAACAGAGTCTTCTAGATGCATTAATTGGGTTTTTATATTAATATAAGATGTGAGTCACGTGAACTCTGAGCTAGTAGACTAAAAACTGGATGACAACAGGAAGATGTTCGATTCTCTCCAGGTTCTGCATAGGTCGATAGTATTGCTGGATAGGCCGAAGGTCATGGATTCCTCAATGGTTCACATGGAAGTGGAATGTGGGTGACCGGAATGTTTGTCTTCTTCCTCTACACTGAGGCTTTTGAGCCGCTCTCGGAAATCTTCTTCAACACCCTCATACGTCTATTAATTCGACAATATGAACACAAATTAAGTTAGTACACATCCTAATTATTCGACTTTCTACCTTATATTTCTTCTCTGCAAATTTTTTGAGGATGTCCTGATGAGAAAGTTCAAGGTTAAGGCGGAACTTCTGATAGATTTTATCCATTTTCTCTCTTTCCGTCACTCCAAGTTCCACCAAATTAGTTGTCACTTCGCGTTTTAACCGATCTAACTCATTCTTCTCCTTTGTTTTCTTTGAGAGCTTACGGAATTCATCTTTTCGTCTGTTGGAAATTTTCTTCATTACTTCTTGCTTGTCCTTATCCTCGAGAGCCTGGAGATACTTGATTTGGTGCGTCTGTGCGTTGCGAACCGTCTTCTCTAGCGAATTGAACACCTTAGGAAGAAAATTTGTCACATTTTAGGGCGAGTGAATCAGCAAATCTTATACCAACTTTAAAACGGGTTGTGATTTTGGAAAACTGTCACAACTATTCAATTTGTGCGATTTTTGTCATGTTCTAGACAATTATGAAGTTTGGATAATGAACCAGTTTAAAACTACTTTGGCTTGGGATATGGGTTTGGGCGAGAAGGGAGAGAAAACTGATAACTTTATAAAAACTTTCTTGAACCCGTTAAAAATTGCAACAGAGCTTGCGCAAGCTTTTCAAAATCGATTAACTCTAGTTTTAAAGAAGAACATTGATACTCACTTCTTCATATCCTCTTTCGAGTGTGTCCTTTTCAATGAGTAGTTGCTCAAAATGAAGGCTGTGGCTTGCTATACTTTCTCTTGCCATCATAGTAACTTCCCTGTAACCAAATCAATTCGTGAGTTCGCCATGAAAATGTTAAATAGTGATATCCAGTGGAATATGGCTGTAAATGATTTTGATATAATCAAATCGCTGGTATAATAAAAGCGAAATTGAGGAGTACCATAGTAGATATAAAGCACACATCCCCACCTCGTGCAGTAAGGTATAGTATACACCTCTCGTGGAGGTATGGATGCTACGTACACCCACCCCGAGGGAGCCGCACGCCGCCTCGGGGTAGGTTTAGTAAGCGCGGAAATTTTTTTTTGGGGGGGCTTTTGCTATTGAAATGCTACTGAAACAGGCATAATATGTGAACGGTTTTTAATATTTTAACAATCTTCATTCGCATCATTCCAAGCCTCACCTAACCTGTAGACCCATTGAAAATATCATCTAAACGATAGCGTACAAAAAATCACGTCAAAAGAAACTTTTTTGTTTGTACGAAATTTTGATTATTTCGAAAACAAATACAAATTGGTTTAAGATCAAACTAAAAAAGAAACACACTTCGTTATGTAGTTTCATTTCAGAATTATGAGTTGGATGAAAGTGGCAAAATGGCGACTTTGAGGCGGTACATCAGCTTCGAATTACGATTTTTCGCAAAATCCAGAAAAAGGATTCTTCCTATCCATGTTCCCTACTAAATTTCAAAATGCACCCTCACTCAAAATAATTTTTTTCAGCTTGAAATTGATCTACACTGTTATATTCTTCAGCACACCGGATTTTCAATACAATGGAGTTTCATAAACTAGATTTTCCATGACAGATTTTATCATTATGGTTAAAATGAAGGCTCCATGAGCTACCCTGATCCAGCTTTTAAAAATTGTGAATCATTCTGCCGATACTTTATATGATAATGAGATCCTTTAGGACAATCTCTTCGAGGTTGATTTCACCGCTTTCAAAGTGCAGACTTGTAAATGGTGTTATGCGCAGCCGCAACCTTAATATTCTGTCTACAATACTAATTAATTACTCTTACAAGTTTTTAGAAGAGATTCGTTTGACTAGTTTTTGGTGACTCTTTTTGGGAGGTTTTGCAGCTTTTCTGTCTTTCTCATGTTTCTTCCGCAACGTCTCCATTTTCTTATCAAGTTCCAAGCGTCTTTCCCGAATTACTTTAGCATCCCAAAACTTTTCCAAGGGTTCTGGTTGTATATCCGCAGCAGCTGTGTTAATGTAAGCTGATTCAAGAGGAAAACTCCCTACACTTCCTACTGGCGTATTAACAATGCCAAGTTTTTGTCTCTCGCCAAATGAATCTGACTTTCCTGATGGAAAATTGGCACCAGGCGCTGGTGGTGAAGAGGACACTGGTGATGAGGTATCGGTCACCCCAACTGCCTTCTTCAATAATGATGGGTTTCGTATAAATTTTTGAGCTTGGGTATGTTCCCCGACTGGGTCATGCCCACTGTCTTCGTTGGCAGATGAGTCCTCGAGCATAGAATCATCCTGCAGGATTGTGAGCTGCCTCTCCCTCTTCTCTTGCTCACTTTGGAATTTTATAGGATTGGCCAAGGCTTCGGCGAGATCAGATAGACCATCTGGGACATAGTCCCGAACAACAAGGTGAATGAAGAGAGACGACGTGATGGGTTGCCCTGATTCACTCCTGAGAAGGACATGTCGGTAGCCTGGTCGAAGGCCGACCACTGGAAGTACCCTGTGTCCTATCATCTTGCCTGAGTCCTCGTAGGCAGCTATCGGATACAGGCAAGGTCTGGGAGGACAACTTTTTTGAAAACAAATGGCTCTTCGTCATAAAGAGGGTTGATCCCGTTGAGCGTAATAATTTTTGTTCGGAACTTCTTACGTACAGTGTCAGTCGGTAATCCGTACATTTCCACCTCGACGTAAGTTGATACTCGCTTTTCAGTAAGAAACTGACCCGATATCACCTGTATGGCAAGAAGTAAAATTAAACAGAAGCTGTTAAGTACGAATGGTTGACAGGTTTCAGGCTGTAATTTTGCAACAAATAAATAAAATGATGAGGTAATTATAATTAATTACCCAGAGTTTGGTAATTTAATGCGACCAGTTGACAACCGGCATTCCAAAATAGTTGAGGCATGAAGTTTGTAGAGTCAACTCTTGTTCCTTTGGGATATACTCTTGTCAGTTGGTACTTGTTGTAATTAACGAATTCCACTGGCCGTTCCTTGAGAAGTGTCATGGCTTGTCTTTCGTCAACAGATGACATTTCGTAATTTTTATGTCGATCTTAATTAGCAGATGAAAAATAGTTTTCAATCAACTTGAACCCAAAACAGGAAGATTGTGACAGTCTCTATCTTACGTTGTGCATGTTCAAATGAATAAAAATGCACTGGTTGGACATAGTTGACTAGAGCTGAGATTTCTGCTCCTGCTTCTGACTCCTTCCCAGCAGTTCCTTTGTCCGTCTGCGATTTGTCTAGATTTTTCAAGTCATCTGGCTCTGTACTGTCTTCCTCGTCTTCTGAGCTTGAACTAACGACGTCCTCTTCGACAACTGACCAAAGGAAACACTTCTAATAATGTTAAATTTACATTAATTAAATTATTATTTGTTTCATCGCCTAACCTGTATGCGTTTCCTCAGTCTCAGCGCTGTCTTTTGAATCATCTTTGGCCAACAGAGGCGGTGACTCTCCATTCTCTGGCAGAGCAACTTTACTTAATTTCTTTACAGGTTTAGGTTTGTGATGGTGGTGGTGGTGCTTCTTTTTGTTTTTAATGATGATACGGCGCATGAGTGCAGATGGAGGAGGTAACTGGACGCCTGGTTCCAGCTTAAACCAAATATATTGTATTGCTTTTGGATACAAATATCCGAAATATGGGAACATTAACTCACTGGATAGTTCTCTAAAGGAAGGTCCATAAGCATGGAACCAAAGTATTCCCGGCAGTACTGTGCTATTTTAGCTTGTTGCTTCGTATTGCAATGGTTTTCAAATGAGAGGATCACAGGGTAGTCTGACGTCTTGAATGCACTTTCGGCAATTGCTTCAAATACGTCCTGGAAAAACAATAGTCCAATTATTTACCCATATATCCGATAATGACTGAAATCACGCAATTTTCAAGAAAACCTTAGCTGGAATTTCTGGAACGAGGGTATAGCCATGAAGAATAATCGGTTCTTCATTTCTCCCATTCCAAAAATCCAGTTCCACACAGCGGCATCCAGAAAGGAGACTCTGACGATACATTTCCACAGAACTTTTCCCAGTGAGCTGGTGTCCTTGGTGATAAAGAAAGCGAAAATAGTTAAAGAACTCAAGTAATGAAGTAGGTAGTGATTATGTCTAATATAACCTACCTGTGAGGTACGTATTGTGTGAAGAATTGATAAAATAATGACTGAGGGGATGTGTCATGTCATCGGATAGATCATATCGTTCCATGGAAACCACTAGATTGTCTTCCGAAAGCATATAGCGGAGAAACCCGTCGTGTGAGAGGAGTCCACGACCAGCGTTGAAGGAATTTGGCTCATATATGTCAATGAGACTCCTTGCTCGCTCTGGAGTGGTGTAAGGATAAAGTATTTCATTGAGCCGTGGATCCCTCTGCTCTTTGTTGATGAATTCCATGAATTGCTCTCCAGTCATTAGCTTCTTCTTGTGGGCAAAATCGTCAAAGACCTTCATTACCTCCGGTCGACCTGTCAGATTCTTGTAGAAGGTAAAAAACTCTTCAAATCCGAACTTGGCAGGGCTTATGGACTCAGTCTGGAAGGAAATTATTAAACAAAAGAAATTTCTGTCAAGGCCACTTAATACAAATTGGAATAATCCTAACTTTACATTAATTAACACTCTGATGCTGACATGCTCTTGGACTTGTGCGTGACAAGTGACGATGCGATGACAATGTAGTAGCAGAAGGAGGAACTCAATTAAATCCTCTTAATTCCACTTAACCACTCAATGTCTTTATATAAATAACCTCAATGCTAGCCAAACCTCACATGTTGGTCCTTCAATTCTTTCCTTTATTATCCGCGAAATTACCTTCCATGGTCATCCATCATGAAGAAAGGACTACATATAACAGGGCTCAATGCAACAAGTCACGCACACAGTTCGGGTTTCAAACTCATTTCCCATAATTTCTCTCAAATGCCATGCAACTCAAAATTTGACGAAAAATCTATTGTTTGTTCCTAGCAAAGTTACTAGAATAAACTTGACCTTTCCGAAAACTGTTACCTTAGCAGAAGGGAGTCCAGTGGCGTCGAGTGCCTTCTCCACTCTTTTCCGATCCTCCTTGTTCTGTGCAAATGCCTTGATTATTGTTTTGAGCGGAATGTTTCCCATCTTGTCCGTTAGTATACTCAGTCTAGTGTGGAGTTTGCTTAGAAATGACATTATCGGGCTATTGAGCTGCAACAAATTTGTGGCTATTCCAAGTAATTCCACTGCCCACATCTTAAAAAAATATAAATATAGATTAAAACCAATCCAAGTAATTCAATAATTATCGTATACCTTCGCCGTTTCCTTGTTACTAGAACAAAAGTTGATGTAATTAAGATTTGTAAAATCAGGTCCAGAAACAATGGTCAGAGTCTTTTCCTCAAGTGTATCCTGATGCCCAATCATCACTAACTGACGCAGTTTAGGGTCTTTGGGAATTCGAGCACCTTTCCCAGCTCTCGTATCACGAATCGTTCCGATGTCCAATAGGTCGATTTCCTAAAAATGTAACACTAAAATTAATGACACGTATCCCGTTTTAATATTTCTGCTCAATCCCAATATCGATCCATCTTATTGTCTAATCACTTAATAGTGATCTAAGCAGAAATGTCTGGTTACACTCTTACCTTGTTTTGGTTTTCCCAATAGAGATAGAAACCATTAAGGTCAACCTTGAGTATCACTGGATGCCCGGCACCTGAATCCTGCAAAAAAAAAACAAAAAAAAAACTATCTCAACAATACTTAATAAATTCAATTATTGATAAGACATCCAGTACCTCATCCCATTTCAAGAATTTGTGACCCTGGATCATGAAAGTCGGAACAGAAACTCGTTTGAGTTGGACAATGTGAACCCCAGGTTTGGCTCCCGCCATCCTGACCCGAGAGATGACTCGACTCCTCTAACGGGTCACTAGTTAGTACTCTGACTCTTGTAAATCACATTTAAAAGCCAAATGAAGGGTTATCTGAGTTATCAGACTGAAGAACTGTCTCGTCCACTGTTGACTCTTCCCCTGAAGAATCTCAACTCAACCTGTTCGATTGAAAGACATGAAACCTAACCGTGGGAGGTGGAATGAGGTGCGTGATGTGGTGGAGGTCTTCCTTAACACACTTTGTTAGATGTCGAATCCTCTCTTCATTTTCATCCCAAAACTTTACCTGTGTCCCCGTCGTCGAGTAACGGAACACGGAACGGATCCAATGCTTTATACACATCCACATCCACACACGGAGTACTCCAAAAATGTTTCAAGAAATAAGAGAATAAAAATAAGAAATAAAAGTGAAAGTGAAATTGAAATACCCTCCTCTACTCTACTACTCTTTTGTTATTCCATATCTATTCAGTTTCACTTTTGCGGCCTTAAAATCCATATGCATACCGCGGACAATTTTCACAAATTCTAAAAGTATGCATGAAATCAGCATTACAATCCATTCAATTTGACCGTTACACAGATCAAACTCGATCCACGGATTAAGATCGATAGAGATTTTGAAAATATACTATCGAGTCTCAATATCGAAAAAAAATTTTTTTAATTCTTAGCTCGGATTGTGGATCGATATTGAGCACTTTTTTGCCTATTGACTCGGATCGTGAATTCGTTTCGATTTGTGTTTGCCTGTTGGGTAGCGATAGAAAGTTTTTCTTAGTTTCAGCTGCGACAGGAATGTACACAGTGTTATATGAATTCGATCCAAAAATCGATCCATGGTTCGTATCGGATCGGTACCTAGATAAAAATTTTGATGTATCGGATCTCAAATCGGTATCGAAAGATTTTTTTTTTACTTCTTGACTATAATCGTGGATCGCCTGTTGGTTCGGATTGGGAATCGGGATCGATTGATTTTTTCACTATTGGATATAGAATCCAAATTTTTTTTTAAGTTTTTTTTGCTCCGCTGTTACACAAAACTTTAGTATTTAATTGACACTTATTAAACAATTTTACTTTGTTTCCGCCGCCCACTTGTTCCGCCGTTCAATTTTCTACGCTTTACATACATTTTCCATGTCTGATTATCATTCATTGTGTGACTTTTGATTCGGCGATAATCGATCTCTACTGTTTCACTCTACAATAAATATCCGTTGTGTGCGTCAGTCAGTAGTGGACAAATCCAAGAAGCGCGTTAACAACATGAATTATTGTTTCGGTTTTTCTCGTCGTAGCTGGCCGTNGGTAGTGGACAAATCCAAGAAGCGCGTTAACAACATGAATTATTGTTTCGGTTTTTCTCGTCGTAGCTGGCCGTCAATATAACCCACCTATTTCCCTAATCCCACAGACTAGCCTTATTCACTACTCTAAAAAAACAAAACTTATGTTACTTTCTCTATCAGTCTGTGTGAATTTACATTTATCGATTCATTACAAAATTTTTGATCTCGTTTGATGGTCCAATGATACATGATGATGACGATGACCGCCCATTACGTCATCTGCCATGGCAGACGATGATGGTATCATGAATTTTACGGAAGATAATAATAGTCTTATAAGCGTCTTCCAGTGTATACAAATTATTCATCCTTGTTCTAAACATTTCATTTTATTTAAAAAACCGTTTTTGATTAGCTTTGTGTAAGATAATATTTGATAAGAGTTCGTACCACTAGATAAGAGTAGTATTGTGGAGCGTAAAAACAAAACAAACAGACCAAACTCAAGACAGTGAGGCAACAATTGGCTAAATGAATATAATTCTTTGGGTTTCCCTTTTATGATCTTAGTTGTCAAAATTCTATTGGCGATTTTGTTGTTAAAAACAAGGCAGTGAGTCTCTGTCCCATTGGGAATTTGCAAAAAACTACGTACGTAATGATGGGAATAGCAAAGGTAAACTTTCCGAACGAGAAGAGACTCGGAGCGACTAATGTAGCCTGGCGTCAGTTCAGCTTACTAACAAACAATGATTAAAAAAAAACTATCGTGTTGCTATCAAACTTCATTTTGGGGACGTCTAACATAATTCATTAAGGTAGAAATCCGACTGCTCGAGGGAGGTAGTAGTTACAAGTGGATCTTCTTAGATTAAACCGTTTATTTTTTTTTCTCCTCTTCTCTTTATCCTTCATCACTTCTTGTATCATTTCTAATTTTGTTTGGATTGATTTACCTTAAACGTCTCCGTTCAGTGTTTCCTCTTTCCATTCGTGGATTCAAGAGTTTTCCTAAATAATAGTTTCACTCGTCGAGACTTTGATTCATGAGAAGGACGACGACACTGTTGCTTCTTGCATCTGAGGAATTGACTTGATGGGTTTGTTTGTTAAGTTTGTTTACTATTGAGAGACAGGAGGAGCCTCAACTGATCCAGCGACGGTGTCACTACCCAATACGTCGCTAACGGTCGAGTCAGAAGTGCCGCCACCTCCATTCCCTCCACTTACATGACCAGGAATCAGAATGTTGTTCAAATGTGGTTGCATGTTCAGTTCTGGAAGAAAAATAAAGAATTTATCTCATCTACTGAAATGGATCGATAAAAAGATTGGGTCACAAAACCATATCCTTATCATAAACGGAAGAAGAAAAAAAGATTTTGAACTAATTTTAAATTTTAAAGTGTAACTTAACAAACCTTGATCTGTGAAATTGAAGAGAGGGGGAAGGTCACGTCCGTTGGGAAGTCGAGTTGTGGGCTCACGGAGCTCATCAAAGAATGTGTGAGCACAGGCTTCCAATGGGGTTATCCGTGATGAGGGCGTGTATTCTAAAAGCCGAGCCACGAGCTCAATTGCTTCTGGTGGAGTTCGAGGTCGAAAGACCTGAGATACAAAATAATTCAAAATTGGAAATATTCTCAAGATTTCACACAGGACTCTCAGAGATGCAGAGATGCAGTAATAAATGTAATAAGGCAAACTCAATGTCCAGTAATTTAGGTGGTGTTAGAGGTTACAGGTTGTTAGCAGTAGTGGAAAGAGAGAGACGCGAGACATTGGGACAGACTTACTCGTAGTCTCGGTCTCTCCTTCCGAACGGCGTAACTGAGGTCAGCTGACATGCCCTGTAACCTTTGCTAAGGAGCGGAACACAGTTGATAAATATATTTCAGAATATGACTAGACAGAAACATACCTTTGTCCATGGGTGGGCAGTGATCTGTGGGAATCGGAACTCAGTGTAGTTAGGGTTCATTTCACGGATTTGCTCTCGGGTGGGCGTGCCCAGGACTTTGATGATTTCGACCAATTGGTCAACGCCAGAGTCTCCAGGNCGGATTTGCTCTCGGGTGGGCGTGCCCAGGACTTTGATGATTTCGACCAATTGGTCAACGCCAGAGTCTCCAGGGAATATCGGTTGTCCTAGGAGTAGCTCAGCCAAGACACACCCCGCACTCCAAACGTCTGAGAAAAAAAAAATTTTATTAATCTTTTAGAACTGACAAATCAATTCAAGTGACAGAGAAGTAAAATGAACCTACCGATTTTGGTGGTGTAGTCGATAGCACCAAAGATGAGTTCAGGAGCTCGGTAGTAGCGTGAGCAGATGTAAGAGACGTTAGGTTCTCCTCGAACAAGGTGCTTGGCGGATCCAAAGTCACAGAGCTTGAGGACGCCAGTCGCAGGGTCGAGGAGAAGGTTCTGTGGCTTAATGTCTCGGTGACAGATGCCGAGAGAATGGATATAGGCGAGACTCCGAAATAATTGGTACATATAGAGCTTGATATAGCTAACCGGAATTGTCTGCTTGTTCTTACTGTAATGACGTGCTACTTTATATACAGTTTCCGGAATAAACTCCAGCACCAAATTCAAATACACTTCGTCTTTCTACTCAAAACGAAAAAGAAAATTACTATCTAGGTACACCAATTAATAAAAAAACTACATACCTTATCACCGCTGGAGTAAAAGAAAAACTTGAGCTTGACTATATTTGAGTGCTCTAGCCGTCTCATGATTTGCAGTTCTCGATTCTAAATTTAAAAAAAAAAAAAAAGAAACCATTGTATTGAACAGAAAACATCATGCTTGAAGCCAAAGGAAGGACAGGATGTACACCACCAACAGTTTCCTTGTTTACCTTGAATCGTTTGTCTTGGAGGACTTTCTTGATGGCAACCTGCTCTTGAGTGTCACATAGTTTAGCTTGGTAAACCACACCGAATGAACCATTCCCAATAGGTTTCGTGTCCATATATCGTATTTCCTGAGGTCTATCCGGTCCAGCTCCAGGAGTTGCAATAACGGTTGTCACCTTCGGCCCTTCTGAAACTAAAAACAAAACCCCCCATAATTTATGAAAGAAAAGAATACATTTTAAAATCTATAATAACAGAGACATTATAATAGTATACTTACTTGAATTTCGTTGGTCCACATTGGACGATGTCCTAGGGCGACTACTCATTCTCAGTCCTTTATCCAATCTTTACTTTCACAGGAATTAGTCTTTCGAGTGTTGTTTGAACAACCTTTAACCCTACGAGACAAATTCTAATGAACCAATTGGTTCCACCAACTAAACTAATGTTTTTTAGGAATAACTTCCGATGTAGCCTAATCAGTCCGTAGATGATTCTTTGATTCTTCACTGGTTGTGAATTGAAAAGAAGTGCTCTTTGGAAAGGAATAAAGAGAAAAGAAGAAGGGAGTTTGTGTATCGCGTAGATAAAGTTGTTGTGAACCTCAATCCATGGCCCTTGAGTGTAGTGTGTGGTTGGAAGGTCTCCTTGGGAACCAGAGTAGTCGGAGTAGTTGATCGGGAGACTGAGGAATGAACTTTTGACTGGCCAGGAGTATGTAGTGTGTCAGTGGTGAAAGTTTGGTCTAGTTTGACTTTCAGTTTCAATTATCCACTTCTTCTTCCGTCGTCATTTTGTTCTGCTCATCTGTCTTTACTCTTCCCTTCTCTCTTCCATAACCATCTCATCAGAAAGTGAGAGTCAAGAGTGAAAGAACCAACACTCCGCCTTCCTTCTTCCGCACTCCCTTCCCGCCAAAATTCAAAATTAAATCCCACGCAATTACCACTCCTAATTTTAAATTAAAATTTATAGTCAGTAAAACTGAAATTCAGGCCACATGCCTTGTCTTTTCTCTATCAGCAGGGATGCTCAAACGCATAAAACGCATAATCGTTCCGAAGTATTGAAATCCTGCGGGAACACCGAAATTACACAACGGAAAATTACCTCATCATAAACCTCGGCATAGTAGACAATTTTATCCAATAAAAAAAACATAAAACGCATAATTTTTCGATGAGACATAATTTTAAGTTTGGCCAACAATTCTTTAAAAAAGAACAGATTTTGATTTTTTTAGGAAATCAAAATTAGAATTAAAATTAATTTTATAACTTTTAGTAAAACGCAATTAATTCTTTGGTAGATCCGTTAGCAAAGCGAAACATGAGTTTATTGATTGAAGAGTATGTAAAAAAAAATTTGATATTAGCTTGAAAAATTCATTTGATGATCCATATGTACAGTGAAGTAATAATAAAGGCCTATGATTTTGCTTTCACTTGAGTTTTGGAATAAAAAGTTTACATGGAAAATAGAGTATTGCGCCGGATTTAAACATTTATGCTTGAATTACTAGTCTATTGATGATCGGTAGGTAGGTAGGCCGCGCAAACTTTTCGAGAGAAATCAACTACCTCCACAAACCGACAGATGACGGATCATGACAAGGAGTCCTTGTTGCCTTTATTTATTTACTTCGCTGTACTAAAGGTGAATCAATTCTTAAAAGCGTTTTAAAAATCTCATAAAAAAGTGTTATTAAAGATAATAGTGAAAGCTACTACACTGCACGACTGTTATAAGAACACCCTTCTGTCGCTTCGAAATCCTGATCTTATAACTGTTTGTTCTTACAACGCTTATAAGAGTTATAAACTTATGTTCTTATGAAAAGTATATAGTAAAAAAAATTTTTTTTTTCAAAATTTATTTTTTACTAACAGACCAACAATACTTTTTCTTAAGTAATTATTTANTAAAAAAAATTTTTTTTTTCAAAATTTATTTTTTACTAACAGACCAACAATACTTTTTCTTAAGTAATTATTTATGAAAATAATTAGTAATTTTGGACACAACTCTCTTAGCACTTCTACGCTATAATATAGCATTTTGAATTGTGAATAATTTCAATTCCAAATCTCCTGGCATCTCGGTTTGATACAAATATGTTTTGAGAGTGTCGAGACATTCTCTACTCTTATACCCAACTCTGCTTCAACAATTTCCCAGCAAAACGTTGTTCTTATAACCGTTTTGCTTTTATATACGTTGTTCTTATAACACGTTAATGTCCCATGCTAAATGCATTAGAGTAAACCAAATCCGCNTCCCATGCTAAATGCATTAGAGTAAACCAAATCCGCAAAACTCTGCTCTTATAACCCGAATGTTCTTAAATAGGGAGCCCTAATAAGCGTCCTGCACTGTACATTCAATTAGTTCAAAATAATTACATCTGTATCGCAAACATTTGTATTGCAACAATAGTAGATCTGTATGTTTGCATAGTGGAGCGGCGTTTCATGACATGTTAAATTTAAACAAGCTGAATCTTTCTTTAAACGCTATTTCGTTCTTTTATTGAAATTATTTTTTAACGAAAAAACATTTAAATGCTCTAGAACAACTGTGTAATAGGACAGCAAATTAAGAAAACTCAAGTTCAATTTGTTCCTGGCAATAAATAGAGGAATTAAATGACGTACAGTGGTCCCATAAACCAAACAAGGCCTATTTAAAAGAGTTCTTAAGCGTGAAGGTCATAGCTATCCTCAGAGACCTTAGTATAGAATTTTCGCATAAGATATCTTAGGTTGTGTACAAAATTGGGGCTTAAAATTTCGAAAACTACCGGAGTTATTTATAAAAACGTAAAGTGAAAGTGGTGAAAGCCCTCCCAGAAACTATACAAGCACTTTATTTAATTTTATTTAATTTTAATTACTTTCAATTAATTCATTTTTTAATCAAAGTTTTGCCACAAAATATTATTATTTAGTACTTTGTGGGTCCCCCATGTGCAAAAATGACATCCCCAATGCGAGTAGTCATAGAATCAATCAACTTGTTGAGGTAGACTTGATCAATTTTTTCCCAGCACTTCAGAATACGAGTTTTGAGTTCTTCAAAGGTCTGGAACTGTGCGCCATTGGCGTAAACATGACTGGCCAATACTCCCCAAACGTTTTCTATTGGNATAACTGTTTGTTCTTACAACGCTTATAAGAGTTATAAACTTATGTTCTTATGAAAAGTATATAGTAAAAAAAAATTTTTTTTTTCAAAATTTATTTTTTACTAACAGACCAACAATACTTTTTCTTAAGTAATTATTTATGAAAATAATTAGTAATTTTGGACACAACTCTCTTAGCACTTCTACGCTATAATATAGCATTTTGAATTGTGGATAATTTCAATTCCAAATCTCCTGGCATCTCGGTTTGATACAAATATGTTTTGAGAGTGTCGAGACATTCTCTACTCTTATACCCAACTCTGCTTCAACAATTTCCCAGCAAAACCGTTGTTCTTATAACCGTTTTGCTTTTATATACGTTGTTCTTATAACACGTTAATGTCCCATGCTAAATGCATTAGAGTAAACCAAATCCGCAAAACTCTGCTCTTATAACCCGAATGTTCTTAAATAGGGAGCCCTAATAAGCGTCCTGCACTGTACATTCAATAAGTTCAAAATAATTACATCTGTATCGCAAACATTTGTATTGCAATAATAGTAGATCTGTATGTTTGCATAGTGGAGCGGCGTTTCATGACATGTTAAATTGAAACAAGCTGAATCTTTCTTTAAACGCTATTTCGTTCTTTTATTGAAATTATGTTTTAACGAAAAAAAAAACATTTAAATGCTCTAGAACAACTGTGTAATAGGACAGCAAATTAAGAAAACTCAAGTTCAATTTGTCCCTGGCAATAAATAGAGGAATTAAATGACGTAGATAGAAAACGCATAATTTTTTACCAATGACAGCATAAAATACTACAGTAATATTTTGCATAATCGGAGCTTCCTTATCAATGATGCAGGATTAACTCTATGGTTCTCACTTCTCAAATAATCCTGATTCCTAACTACAACTCCAACTATTTATTAATTAATTATGTACTTTTTCTCTTCCAATAATTATTTATGAACTGCTAAATCATCTAACCAAATGNTAGCGGCAGTCAGTTTTGGCGGTCTCAATTGGTCTCAATTTGACCCGCTTGTTTGGTTTATGGGAGCAGTGTAGATAGAAAACGCATAATTTTTTACCAATGACAGCATAAAATACTATACAGTAATATTTTGCATAATCGGAGCTTCCTTGTCAATGACGCAGGTTTAACTCTATGGTTCTCACTTCTCAAGTAATCCTGATTCCTAACTACAAGTCCAACTATATTTATTAATTAATTATGTACTTTTTCTCTTCCAATAATTATTTATGAACTGCTAAATCATCTAACCAAATGACTTCTTCAAAATTCAAAAGTTTTATCATTTTATAAAGGATTTAGCAATAAGTTAATGTAACTCCTTACCAACCGGAAACAACACGACTTGAAAGTTTGAAGCATTTATTCTATCATTCTATCCGTCTGTTACAACGTTATGCTAAAAATTTAATAAATGATAGAGGGTGTCTAAAGTTTCATTGTACCAACTTTCTTTGCTTTCACCGTAATTCATCCCATTAGGTAATGTGGTTTCTTGCAAGTTGCAAGTTGCAACAACGAATTTGGAGTGAAAGTCAATAGATAAAACTTATTTTGAAAAAATTGAATAATTTTAGTAAAACTCGTTCACTGGAAGTGAACCACGTTCTGCGTACTACCTGCAATCACATCATCATGCAATCCACACATCATTGCACTAGAGTTGGTCTCGAATCTAGATTGTGAATGATTCCACACGACAGTACGCGGATAATTTAAGAGCAAAAGAGAAAATATAAATATAACAAAGCCATCTCTTTCTAAATCTCAATTTTCAACTAAAGTTTTTATGTCACAGAAATAGTGAATTTAGGACCTAACTATTGACTTATCATTCTATCATAATGACCTAAACCAACTTAACTACCCCGATTGATTACGTCATCACTGAATTTCCAAATCGGTTAATTGTATTTTCCAACTGTATAAAGCTATATAATTAAACAGTGGGTACAGGGTTAATAATCTGTTTTATTTCCTTAGAGAGCTTGCTTACAGTTGATAGCATTTTTGTCATGGTGACGGAGGTTTTACATAAAAATNACCTAACTATTGACTTATCATTCTATCATAATGACCTAAACCAACTTAACTACCCCGATTGATTACGTCATCACAGAATTTCCAAATCGGTTAATTCTATTTTCCAACTGTATAAAGCTATATAATTAAACAGTGGGTAAGTACAGGGTTAATAATCTTTTTTATTTCCTTAGAGAGCTTGCTTACAGTTGATAGCATTTTTGTCATGGTGACGGAGGTTTTACATAAAAATTGACAGTCTGTTACAGCATAACGTTACACAATTTTTTTGTCATTTTTAAAAAGTCAGAACGGTATAAGAAATAAGCACAAGCTACATTTGAGTGGGATTGCGATTGAAAATAAGGAATGAATTAAGCGAAAGTGTGGAGCAAAGCAGAGAAGTAAAGGGAGATGTCGGCAGGTTTTTTGTTGAGTGAGGTGGAGTAGATCCGCAGGAATCAACCCATATCCCTCGACTTGGGTTTTTCTCTCAAATCACCACCTCTCCGCATGACAGAATGACGTATCGTCATAAAAGTATGTTTTGATTAGACATGCGCTAATATGAAACAGGAGTCAGCAGGTTCTCTATTAAGTGAAGTGGAATGGATCCGCAATCGTCATACCGCATCCCTCATTTTTGTTTTTTTTCTCACCATTTCTTTATCGTGAAAAAAATACTTGAATTGATTTTATATCCGTAAATGTCTCTCGTCCAGTCCCATTGCAAACGACAAGATAAATTATAAAGGAGCCACGGTGAAAGTGGAGAAACTGAGTACTAAAAAGATTACTCACGCTGTTAACAAGCTCTAATTTAACTTATTCACGAGTACAGCCACTACGTTTATTAGAGCATCCTATTATAAGAACAGTCCGGTTATTAGAGCATAGTTTTACACATTTGGTTTGCTCTAATGTATTTAGCATGGTATATTAACGTGGAACAACGGTTACAAGAGCAAAACGTCTATATGAACAGCCTTTTCATTGTTGTATTTTTGAATTGGAAGCTGGATATAAGAGTAATTTCAAATCTCAATAAATAAAAACAACCTTTTTCACATCCCCAATTTTTAAAAGTACTACTTGAAATCATTTCAATCTAAAGGTCTTTCTTGTAAAAATTATTTACCTATAAAAAACTGCAAATTGGTTGAGAAATAACTTAAGAAAACTTATTTTTATATAACAAACTGAGTGGTTAGTAAAGAAAAAAAATTTGGAAAATTTTTTGTTATCATATACTTTTCATAAGGCATCTTCCGTTTATATGCGTTGTAAGAACAAATGGTTACAAGATCAAAATTTNTTATCATATACTTTTCATAAGGCATCTTCCGTTTATATGCGTTGTAAGAACAAATGGTTACAAGATCAAAATTTAGAAGCGACGGACGAACTCTTATAACCGTCGTGCACTGTATATTTATTGAAACGTGAGCCAAAATCCTAAGTTAACGATGAATTGTGCACGATGTTTATAAGAGCATCCTTTATAAGAACATTCGGGTTATAAGAGCAGAGTTTTGCAGGTTTGGTTTCCTCTAATGCATTTAGCATGGGACATTAACGCGTTATAAGAACAACGTATATAAGAGCAAAATACGCATAGCGTTATAAGAACTACTTTTTCCTGGGTAATATTTGAAGCGGGAGTTGGATATAAGAGTAAAAGTCAAATCTCAAACAAAAATAATCTTTTTACATCTTCAATTTCTAAAAGTACCACTTGAAATCATTTCAGTTGAAATGTCGTTCTTGTAAAATCTTTACAAAACTTTAAATAAGAATTAAACAATTGCAATTTTTGACGAAATTGTCGACGATAATTACAGTCGATAACTTTATTTAAGATCAATACTATAGTATAGATTTTTTTTTTTATAAATTTAAAAAAAAATTTTTTTTGCCATATACTTTTTATAAGAACATCCTGCTCTTATAAGCGTTGTAAGAACAAACGGTTATAAGAGCAGCATTTCCAGGCGACGGAGGGTAGCTCTTATAACCGTCGTGCACTGTATCATTTTTTCTCCTTCCCACCTTTTCATCAAAACTTTGTTTTTCTATATTTTTAACATTGATTACAATTATTGGGTCTTTTGATTATCACTTTTTGTGAGCCTTTGTTGCGTAACTACAGTTGTATATCACTACAGTTATTTTATAATCTTATAACAATTCATTTAATCGTAAATTTGCCGAACTGATCCAGGAACTAATGCAACTCTACACTTGAGAGGCGGAAACAGGGGTAACATGGTGGTAAAGAGAATGAAATGGGAGGTCGTATTCCTAAATTTTTTCAATGTTACACGCTTTTTTGAGTTAAAACTTTCTCCATGTACCTATGTTTATGCCTTTCACGGTACTTTTTAAACCCATGTAACGAAAACTTTCACCTTGTAAGTTAATCATCATCCAGTGTTCCTAGAAGCGCGATGCGCGAACAACTCTTCAGCAGAATGATAAAACATCAGATCAGACATTCGATTGAACCCAGGGAGGAAGAAAGGAGATTTTAGTTTGAATAGACTTTTGTGAAATTCCGCCACTCAATTTAATGTTTCCCGTCTGAAAGTTTGAAATAACGCTTAAAATTTATGATTATGTCATCTGACAACGTACTGACCTATGTGCTTGTCTGACACAAGTTGTGTCATCANAGCTTAAAATTTATGATTATGTCATCTGACAACGTACTGACCTATGTGCTTGTCTGACACAAGTTGTGTCATCAGTCGTCATCAAAGACAAGACTGATCTACCTACCTAACCTAAATGATGATGTGATATTCAAACGCACTCTTATCGAAACCTATTCCAAGTTAGAAAACATGGTTTGCCACGATGTTAGAACTTACTTAAAACTCTCAGATTCGTCAAGGTAAGAGCCATTCCGGTTAGAATTCTGCCGAAGAACGTCATCGAATTTCTTATGAGCAGCTTAGTCTGACTATTAAATTACTACTGCAGTGATCCCTGAACATTGATTCACTACTACTAGTCTTTCTCAATGGATTTTTGTTTCCGCCGTAAAATCAACTAAATTGATTGGATTCTCGAATATCGGATGCTATAAACAGGTTCCATAAATTAAAACTAAAAAGTATGCTTAACAAAAAACATCGTGTAGGAAAGTGACGACAACTGAAATCACATGGTTTTCACTCCTACGTAACAACTATCATCTGAAATTTGTATCATTGTAACAATCAGACAGATAATATAATCGTAATTCAACACTTTACTACTTTCAGACAGTTTTGAACTCTTCCAGAAAGATTAATTATCACATTAATTAAGACGGACAGCGATACTGGGAACGGATATGTGATTTTCAAATCTGTCCATAAGCTTTTATTTTCAAGAAACGGTCTTAATTTTATTCTCTTGNAACAAAAAACATCGTGTAGGAAAGTGACGACAACTGAAATCACATGGTTTTCACTCCTACGTAACAACTATCATCTGAAATTTGTATCATTGTAACAATCAGACAGATAATATAATCGTAATTCAACACTTTACTACTTTCAGACAGTTTTGAACTCTTCCAGAAAGATTAATTATCACATTAATTAAGACGGACAGCGATACTGGGGACGGATATGTGATTTTCAAATCTGTCCATAAGCTTTTATTTTCAAGAAACGGTCTGAATTTTATTCTCTTANTACTGGGAACGGATATGTGATTTTCAAATCTGTCCATAAGCTTTTATTTTCAAGAAACGGTCTTAATTTTATTCTCTTGCTCTATCTACCATTGGTATTCAATAGTTACTTCATGAACAGATAACAGATAAAAGATTATGCTACTCAAAAGAAATTGGATATTTATAAATTTCGTCCTATAAAGTGTAGATTACAGTAGTCTACGTAAAGCACCTAAACACAAATTTTGAGTTGATAACAACAAATCGAGGAGCTTGTAATTGAGCATAAGAACTTTCTAGCGTCTAAAATTTTGTCAGATTTAATATTCTCTGACTCTCACTCCGGAGTCATGATTCTGTTTCTGACTCTCATAATTCTGACTCCCAATGTTTTTGGAATCGGGAATTATTTGATGACTGTTTCCTTGGGAGTAAGAGTCATGACCAGGGTTCGAAGTCGGATTTAAATCCTGATTTAAATCCGATTTAAATCCAAGAATAAAAATCAATGATTTTTTGGATTTTTATTTTTTACCCACTTAGACAAACTTGAAGATAAATTTAAGCACTAACACTATATCCAAATTCAGATTCCTAGCTTCAATTTTGTTTTTGGTTAAATAAAGTACTTCAACACTTGTAAATTTTGAATTTGAAGAAATTTTTTCAGAAAAATTCGCAATCTACAAATTAAAAAAAAAAATTTTTTTTTCAATGCCCTTTCAGAAATCATATTTTTGATTTTTGACAATTAAAAAATAAAAATCCAAAAAATCCAAAAAATCGGATTTAAATCCACAAAATCTGATTTTTTGGATTTTTATATAAAAATCCGATTTTTTCGAACTCTGGTCATGACTCATGACTCTCTCCCAGAAATGGGAAACAAGTCTGAAAGTCAACTTCCAGACATGGGAGGCATAAGTCTGGAAGTCGACTCCAAGACTTGGAAGTCATGATTCTTTTCTAACGTGCGCAAATAAACATAAATCGGCCTTATTTTGCATATCGACTTTCATTATTTAAAGTTATGCGTGGTTACTATCAAGTAGCTTCAAATATTTTTACAACAATAACTTCCTTAAGTAAAGTAAAATGAAAATAATTAACTTTCTTTCCCGTTCTAACTCGTACCCGCACTTTCTCCAGACACTGGTCAATGAATTATTNCGTGCGCAAATAAACATAAATCGGCCTTATTTTGCATATCGACTTTCATTATTTAAAGTTATGCGTGGTTACTAACAAGTAGCTTCAAATATTTTACAACAATAACTTCCTTAAGTAAGTAAACTGAAAATAATTAACTTTCTTTCCCGTTCTAACTCGTACCCGCACTTTCTCCAGACACTGGTCAATGAATTATTNATGAAAATAATTAACTTTCTTTCCCGTTCTAACTCGTACCCGCACTTTCTCCAGACACTGGTCAATGAATTATTTGAAAACTGAATGATGTCACAGTATATACTGGTAAGGTGTCCAACATCTACATTTTTGTAAAAATCAAATTAATAATTTTGGTAGTTAGTCACATAAATTACTCTGAATATGCTGGTTAGGAATAAAATAATTTGACGATATAAAAGAGCTAAGAATTTTTCAAATTCTGATTAGTCTTATTCTTAATGAGTAAAACGTTTCAAGAATTGGCTATCTCTACCACTGGATAGATTATTGACCAGAAAAATGAACCCTAACCAAAGTAATTACAAGGTATTGTGTACATTTTTGATCATTAATTATAGTTTTTATATAATTTATAGATGTCACTCTTTCATTGGTATTGATTTCGGTGGTATCATTGANATCATTAATTATAGTTTTTATATAATTTATAGATGTCACTCTTTCATTGGTATTGATTTCGGTGGTATCATTGACGTTCTTGTCCATGGGATATGGACAGCCTCAAAATTATTTCAAAGGAGATCCGGTTAGAAATTGAATTTAATAATTAATTGTATTTTTTTTTTTAAATAATTACTCTATGGTATTTTGAGGTGTTTGGTTGTGGAGGGTGCAGGTTGTTGATTGTCCTGAGGGATGGACTTCCAAAATGTAGTCCTTACCCTAACCTCCTACCTCTTTAGTTCAATTTATTAAAATTAACTTAAATAAATCAAAATCAAAAACTTTCCGAAATGACTCTGGGTCCGAATTTAAGTAAATAATTAAAAAATTAATTCTCAGATTGCACAACTACCATCGAAAGCTCTGCCACGGATTGGTCGAAGAAGTGAATTGATAAACCATGAACATCANATCATTAATTATAGTTTTTATATAATTTATAGATGTCACTCTTTCATTGGTATTGATTTCGGTGGTATCATTGATGTTCTTGTCTATGGGATATGGACAGCCTCAAAATTATTTCAAAGGAGATCCGGTTAGAAATTGAATTTAATAATTAATTGTATTTTTTTTAAATAATTACTCTATAGGTATTTTGAAGTGTTTGGTTGTGGAGGGTGCAGGTTCTTGATTATCCTGAGGGATGGACTTCCAAAATGTAGTCCCTACCCTAACCTCCTACCTCTTTAGTTCAATTTATTAAAATTAACTTAAATAAATGAAAATCAAAAACTTTCCGAAATGACTCTGGCTCCGAATTTAAGTAAAATAATTAAAAAATTAATTCTTAGATTGCACAACTACCATCGAAAGCTCTGCCACGGATTGGTCGAAGAAGTGAATTGATAAACCATGAACATCATAATTATGACAGAGAATCTGACGAGAGAAAAGGTGAAGTGGCCATGTTACCGGCGGAAACTCAATACCCTTATCCACAGAGTTCCAATATACTCCTACTCTTTAAACGTCCCAGGGATGATGTTTTTCGTCCAGAAGAACCTACAGGGATTTATCGATTTATAAATTAAGAAATAAGGGCTTAAATACTGTTGGGATTTATGCTGAACACAAATAAATTGAATTAATACCAAAATTAATGACACACGACTTAATAATAACTACAGCTTCAAAGTTGGTACCAGAAGTTAGAAAACAATGATGAAGAATCAATGAATCTTTCTAAATAATCATTTCCAGATCCAAGGTTTAAAGTAACTACCGAGTATTCTAAGAATTGATACCTCAAGAAAATTCAAATTCATCCAATTATATTATTTGAAAATTCAAAACTTTCTAATTTCATTGGATAAATTTTAATCTTATTAGAACATCAATTCTAAACCACTCGGTAGTTGTAATAATTCTAAACTTATATAGTTCTACGGTTAATTTGGATTATGAATGAAATGTCGCGAAACTGAATTTTTTTTAAACCTAAAATATCAAATTGTAATTGATAAAGTTAACCTAAGAAAGAAGATTAATATGGGATAAGAGGATAAATAAAATCAAGTTGATTATCATTTCATATTTCTGATGAGACATGTGGTTAGGTTATAAATTTGAGCATGGTGGAATAACATTATTAATCAAAAGTTATTAGATTTGAAATTATCAGGTAGTGATAAAGAGGGTATAGGGGTAGTACGTTGGGACTATGTAGAGGTATGTGATGATAAAAATTTTATCTTCTGGTCTAATTGACTATTTCGGTCCGAGACACCTGGATTCGAGCCCAGTCCAATCTTTTCTACTGGTGCTGCTTCCAAATTAAAATGGTCTCTACTTACTATGACGATTGGTCCTATGCGCCACCACCTCCGGGTGTCTATCCTTCAACCGAAGAACCTGCTTACTCTCCTTGGACAACAATACTTGATCCTAACTATGACCCAGAAAATACACCACCATACAGGTAAATAGAGTTCATGACTTTTTACTTTTCATTCTCAGAATTCTTAAAAAAAATAATGCAATATTTTGATTTTTACATATGAATACAATATCTTTTTTTATGACTCTCGATTAAAAACATTAGTAATAAAGCATTGTCAGGNCAGAAAATACACCACCATACAGGTAAATAGAGTTCATGACTTTTTACTTTTCATTCTCAGAATTCTTAAAAAAAAAATAATCCAATATTTTGATTTTTACATATGAATACAATATCTTTTTTTATGACTCTCGATTAAAAACATTGGTAATAAAGCATTGTCAGAACAAGATGACTGACTCAGGAGAGTCAACTTTTGAAATAATTTTAGATTTATTCTATAACTCTTGATTGGTTAAAATCAGAGTCAGTGTGTTGATTCAAATTCAGTGAACAGTAGTATCTTTGACTTATTTTCAATAACATAATTTAGATCTATGGACTTAACTCATTTTGACTCATTCAATGAGTCAAAAATTTATAACTCTTATTATTACTTATTGCCTCTACNGTGTGTTGATTCAAATTCAGTGAACAGTAGTATCTTTGACTTATTTTCAATAACATAATTTAGATCTATGGACTTTAACTCATTTTGACTCATTCAATGAGTCAAAAATTTATAACTCTTATTATTACTTATTGCCTCTAATTCTAGACAATAAAAGAGTCAAACTTTTACAATAACTCTGAGTCAGTAATAAAAATCCAATATCAAAGAGTCAAATTTAGTGAAACATTATTATAGAGAAATTCACGGGCAAAACAGCGTCATGTGGTTCAGTCAGTTCAGTCATGTCAATGTCAGTCTACCGGAATCTTCTTAACTGATGTCCCCGGATGATTAAAATTGTTAAATTTTTTTTTTTTTTACAAAAAATTCAAATTCTTTTTACTTAATGTGGAATCGTTTTATTATATTATATTCATATTTTTTGATCGTTATATATATATATATTTTTTAAATATATTATTTAAACCATATTGACTCGAATCAGTCGAATATTGAATTTGATTGGCTGATTTCATACTTGAATAATTACATAACTCTCCTACTGTATTATTACCTAAAAATTTATGATTTTTCTATCATTTACTATATAATAATTTCGCAACTTTTAGCAATAATTAATTGATAGAAATTTCCATCGTTGATTTGATATCAATTTTTTTTTTTTTTTTTTTTTTTGCACACCGATTTTTTTTTCTTATCACTTCTAACCGTCAGTCATGTCAAAGGCTTTGTAATCTTTTTTTATGATCAATAGCTCAAATTTTGATATAATAATGGTGTAACATATTTCTGCAAATATTTATAGGTAAAATATTTTGATATTTATTTAGTAAATAAAGTAAAAGAATCTTTTTTTTTTGAGTGTTACACAACAAATAATTATTCATAATTACGATTATTATAACTCTTTACGGATTACTTAAGTACTATGTACTTTGATAGATGCTTGAAGTAAGTACTACTTTTAGTTCAACTATTATGATTAATTCATAAAAAATTAAAAGTGTAGGCACACTTACTCAAGTCAAATTATTAAATCTAACACAATTTCATCCCTGTCATAATAATTTTTTTTTTTTTTTTTCAAATAAGCGACACAATAAAATAATTTTTATACCAAGTCTTTCCTAAAGGATACCCAAAAAATACAAATTTTAATTTTAAAAGAATATGAGATAAATTGAAATTCTTTTATAATTCTTCCTTTCGGGTACACATGATATAATTTTAGTTGGCAAAAATTTATAGAGTAAATTGATAAAATTACATTTGAGTTTGAGGTTTAAGGTATGAAAAATTTATCATAAAAAGTTAATAATACTCCAAGAGAAGAGTAAGCAAGTAATCTTGCTATAACATACAGAATCAAGTAATTCTTATTTACTTTAGTATTCAATATTTTTGCTAGCGGTTAAATAATATGTGATATGTAAAGAACTATTCGTAACTAATTTGCTTAAAATGGCAGAAAATTTGATAAGAGGTAGGTGAGAAATAAAAAAAAGTACACGGGTAAAAAAAAAATTTTTTTTTTCAAATTTTTTTATTTATTTTTTTTTTGTGTGTATGTGTTTGCTAGTCTGGTAAGGTTCAATTGAATTGGACCACCCCGATGATGCAAAACCCCCCCCAAAAATGGCTTATGAAATATTATCAATTCTACTTATCAATACGACTTTGAGAATGACAGTAGAATAATTTCCACACCTGTGATTAGTAAAACATCAACTTCTGTCCAATGTACTTTTTCCTGATAGATAAGATATGTACATAATTCAAGGTCAATCCAATAAACTAAATTAGAGCCATAAATGACACCATGGTAGCAAGAAATTACGATAGAAAGTACTCAAATGGAAACTATTATAATATAATAGTTTCATTATTATACAACTTACATATTATGTTAGTTGAATAATAATTATTGGCAGAATTAAAAATTTTTTTTTTTTTTTTTTTTTTTTTAATAATTATTGGCAAAATTAAAAAAAAAAAATTTTTTTTTTAATAATTATTGGCAAAATTAAATTTTTTTTTTTTTTAATAATTGTTGGCAAAATTTAAAAAAAAAATTTTTTTTTTTTCTTTGGATAGAATTATGGGGGATGCTAGAGGAGCATATCAACCTCCAGGTCAAATGAGGTCAAATGGATTCAGTGTACGAGATTTATTGGATCTACCAAATCCTGATGTAGTAACAAGAGAAAGAGTTGGTCACTATACCCCTGGACTCTACTCACATCCAGGTCATCTGACTTACAATATCCTTCCTTCAGATCATCCTGACACTTACTATCCCAACTGGAGTGTCATTCAACCTACACATCTTGGTGACCACTCACCTTCAGGTAACTTCCTCATTTAGGTTAGAATAAAACCTATACATAATATAGTTAAGAGACTCTTTAAATTTCAAGTGATTTTTTTTTAATTTTTTTTTAATATTTATTATTAATTTCAATTTTTACAGTTTTATTATCATAAAATTTAATATAATCTCAAGTCAAGGATCAAGTGGTTGACACTTGTACAAAAAAAAACAATTTTTCATTTTTGATTGGTAGAGGTGTAAAGCTATAATGTATAATTTATTTATTTTTTATTTACTTTTTATTTTATTTTTTACAGAAATGCTCCATCCAGAGCATGGTAACCAACACCACCACAACGGTCATTCTATTCATAAGGACCTCGAACGACATAACTCAGATTCGTCGGAAACTCCGTCGAGGTAAAATTGAAAATTTGAGTTAAAATTAAAAAAATTTTTTTTTTTTTTTTTATTAGTTGAGTAGTGAAAAAATTTTTGAAAATATTGAAATTTTTATTATTATTTTTTTTTTTCTATTTTTCTGATACAGTGAAGGAGATTACAGACGTCCAATTCATATAGTAGCTGCAGATTCTAGTACAAGCGATTCCTTAATGGCCGAACATCACCAACGTCCATTGACCAGAGAGGACCGTATCTCTGTCATTGTAAAAGACGAATATATGAGTTCTGCGGCGCATACTAATGGTAACAAATAAAAAATTACCGCGGTTTTCAAAAAGTTTTGATTAAAAACATATTATATTATAATGAAACTTAAGGAAATGAATTAAGATGGTAACAAGAAATTAAGGTTACTAAAAATATTTATTTTTGTTTAGGTGACAATGAGGTAGGTCGTGGGAGGGTATCGATGACACTTTTACGACAGGATTCTCAAACTAGTAATTGTTCCTCTGGAGGAAGTGACGAAGAAAGAGATTCAGAAAGAAAAGGAAAGAAGCGCAAGCGCAGGATTTTATTTAGTAAAGCACAAACTTATGAATTAGAACGAAAATTTAGACAACAAAGATATCTGTCTGCACCTGAACGAGAGCATCTCGCATCTCTTATCCGACTCACGCCTACACAAGTTAAAATATGGTTTCAAAACCATAGGTACAAAACGAAGAGGTACAGACTCCTAAAGTTTTTTAAGACTTTTAACTTATTCAATTTTTTAAAGATTAGTTAAATTAAAATTTTTTTTTTTGGTACTTTTTTTTTTAGGACCGGGAAGGATTCTAAATCAGAAAATTCAAGTCGAAGTAGTAATAAAAGTTTTAGTCGTGATGGTAAATCTGTAGAAGGTCCACCAAATGCTTTGGTTACCCCTGCCAAAAATGTAACTGAAGTCAATGGCCATTACTTGCCCTCTTTCTCGTCATTTGACTACAGTAGTCCTCCAACGACAACTGGTCCAACGGTCCAACTTGTCTCCTCACAACCTCCACCTCCTTTCCATCCCAGCCAAAAATGGTGGGTCTGACAATGTAAACAATTTGCTCAAGTAAGAAAAAAAATTGTGCCTTAAGTGATATTCTCCAGAAATGTGTGCCACATTAATCAATGTAGATGATATATTTTTGACCAGAAGACTCCAAAATAAAAAATGTAGTCTCCAATGAAACTGAAATAAAAACTCAAAATATATTTCATTTTAAGATTTTATTTTTATTTCCAGAAATACGTTAGTAGCCTTCCAGGTATATTTTCCTTAATCGGTTACATCAGGATCCAATTTAGCATTTCTTAAAATTAATTTTAGTTATTTATTTTTCATTAATTGAATTCATTTCAAAAGTATATTATATTTAATAAGTAACTTACAAGGTTTGGTTGGACATTCCAAGTACATTTGTTGTACTCATTCGCCATTTTACATGTAGGATCTTCAAGTTCAATCTTATTTCCAAATTTTTCCCAACAATCTTTGATCCATGTTTTTGTAAATTCTTGATAATTTTTTGAAAATGTTGTCTCTACCCATCTATCGTAGATATCCATTGTTGGAACACCATTTTCATTCAACTGAAATTCAAAATTGTTTCAACAGATGGATTTTTTTTGTCCATTTTCCAATCAACTGATAACAAAGTCAAGACTCAAGACTTACCAGACCAAACCCTTTAGCAAGACAGAAGTAAATACACTAAAAAATAAAAAAATATATAATCACAATTAAAAAAAAATGTTTCAAAGTATATGTTGAAGTATTAATTATCGATAAAAGTACATCCGGATTTTGCTTCCCAGGTCCATAGAATGAAAAACAAGCACCAAGCCTTGGTTTAAAAAAATCATTTGTTTGAAAAAGTCCATCTTGACAACTTAAGGACCCCTCCTTCCATAGTTCTTCCTATAGAGCAAAAAAAAAATTCTGAGAAATTCGTTTGTTTAGTAATTTAATTATTGAAGCAATTGTTAAAAAAAATTGTTTACTTACATTCGATTGGCTCCTGACATTAGCAAATAATATTAGTGAAGCAACTGTCAATACTACAACAATGTACTTTTTCATCATTTTAACTGAAACCTAAGTCCCACTGTTGCTTGTCACAGTAGTTCTGTTCTAATGAGTCTAATTTATATAATTAATCTAACCTTATTATTAAGTTTCCCATCTATTAAAGCCAGTCATATCAAGGCTGACCTAGCAGGAAATAGAAAATCACTCCAGAGACTAAACGTCTGTAGTTTAGCTACAATTATCTTGCCACAGGTTAGAACAAACTAACATCGAGACAGTAACCCACAGATATATGTATTATCTGTTCAGATAATGTATGTGGGTTGTGATTGGACAAAATTACTTCATCCGGTCACACCAAAACTACGCTTCATTGTTCCTACACGGTGACCTCTAAGCGCATGTCTCCTTCTATTTCATATATTCACAGACTTGATGTAAAATGTGTCTTCGATCACAATGGTTGATAAACAAGAAAGAATTTCCGATTTAAAAGGTCNAAAATTACTTCATCCGGTCACACCAAAACTACGCTTCATTGTTCCTACACGGTGACCTCTAAGCGCATGTCTCCTATTTCATATATTCACAGACTTGATGTAAAATGTGTCTTCGATCACAATGGTTGATAAACAAGAAAGAATTTCCGATTTAAAAGGTCAATTGAAAACAACTTCTGAATTTTTAGACAAAGTTGACTGGCCGACTCTCTATCATTGTCTTTGGAGTTGGTGTCACTGGACATACGACACTTTGTCTGATTGTGAAAACAACACTTGTACTACCAATTTTTCCAAAGACAAACGCTGCAACTAGCTGAACCGCAGTGATTATGCTACAAACCAGTATGCCTTAGACAGTTTGTCGAACAAGCTTCTCCAACAATGACATTCTGAGGCCGATTTTTTTGCTTGTTGTTTAGGTGCAGTCTACAGCATTAGTGTGACTGGAGCTTTCTTTTCNAAGACCGTTACTCTGTCCGACTGGACATCGAAAATTCTCCTTAACTTTAATAAGATCTTTCATTATCATCACAACAACACTTGTACTACCAATTTTTCCAAAGACAAACGCTGCAACTAGCTGAACCGCAGTGATTATGCTACAAACCAGTATGCCTTAGACAGTCGAACAAGCTTCTCCACCAATGAAATTCTGAGGCCGATTTTTTTGCTTGTTGTTTAGGTGCAGTCTACAGCATTAGTGTGACTGGAGCTTTCTTTTCAGCTAAAATGCAAACATAGTGTTAGATATTTTCGCAATTTCTATTACCGTATTTCTCGATTTAATTCCCCACCTTGAAATAATTCCCCACCTTTTGGTTAGTTTGAAATAATAATTCCCCACCTCGAAATAAATCCCCATGAGGAATTATTAAAAGTCTTATCAGGTGCGAAATTAGTAACAATTTTATGTAAAATTACCTGAAAAGAGGAAAATTAAAAATTTAAAAAGCGACAAAATGTCAATACAGTATCAGATATCCCTGACATGGATAAGGAAATTTCATTATTTGTACTTTTTTATCTCTTATAAGAAGTAAACAACTATAAAAGAAGGAAAATTTTCACTTTNGGAATTATTAAAAGTCTTATCAGGTGCGAAATTAGTAACAATTTTATGTAAAATTACCTGAAAAGAGGAAAATTTAAAATTTAAAAAGCGACAAAAAGTCAATACAGTATCAGATATCCCTGACATGGATAAGGAAATTTCATTATTTGTACTTTTTTATCTCTTATAAGAAGTAAACAACTATAAAAGAAGGAAAATTTTCACTTTCAATTAATAATTCCCTCGAAATAATTCCCCCCTCGACATAATTCCCCACCTTTTGCCCGGTTTGAAATAATAATTCCCGAGGGGATTTAAACCGAGGAATACGGTATATCATAACTACTATTTAGTGTTTATTGTTCTGGAATTAATGAGCGCTATAGCGCTCATTAAAAAAAATATGTATCTAATTTGAATTTATATATCTCATTATCTTAAACGAGTCATATTATACACCTATTATCTCGTTGACTCCAAATTGTATACACCGTTTGTTCTTGTTGAAAAAAAAAATTGATTCAGTATGAAATAATTATACTTATTAAATTCTGTAATAATTAAAATTTCAAGGTTAAATTATTTAGTTAAAAGTTGGAGTTTCATCAAATAAAAATGGATTTTGAGTAGGAGATTTGCAAGGTGATGCTGACTGCTGACATGACAAAAGGTATAGACTGACATGACAAGTGGAAATGGAAAGAGAATTTCTACATCCAGTAATAACTGTTATAGACCGTTTATTTAGTTGGATTTGCAAAAGCATTGTTGCAAAAGACAGTAGGATTTACAATTTTAGAAGAAAAAAAGGAAACCTTTGGCCAACAAACTAATTCAAACATTTATAAAAACCTTGCTAAACATAAATCAATCAGATTGATAGATCAGACTCATCAATCCAATATTTTGGTGCGGAAAATCGCAAATAAAGAAAAGTAAATTATTACAACCGGTTCTGCAACAATTTTTTTATCATTAATTCAATCACGCTTTAAATCAATTTCTACCGGACTATTGCATAATACTACACTGCTCAATGAATTTTCATATTCCGTCATGTGGTGACCATTTTCAACAAACGGACTAAAAACATTTTTATTANCACTGCTCAATGAATTTTCATATTCCGTCATGTGGTGACCATTTTCAACAAACGGACTAAAAACATTTTTATTAGTTTTTCTTTTAATTCATCCTTTATCAAAATAAATTTTTTGGATAAACTCATTTGAAAGTAGGATTTACTGTATAAAGACAATACAGTGGAGTCCATTTATAGTGAATTTCTATGTAAAATTAAACAAAGTCTCCGATCATTCCGATCCAGCCCGTGATATAAACTTTTCATTTTCAAATATTCAATTATAAAGAAATCGGCTATAATAAAGTAAGAACGAATACGGTGAGTCAAAATTTTTAGTATTCAGTAGTTTTGTCCGATTCTAATAAAATTTCATCCATATTGTGATCCATCTACTCTTCAAAATCAATTTTTCTGTGAATCATACTAATGTTAGTATGACGCGTACGAGCAAATACGTCAACAATCCCGTCAGATCGAGCATAAAATACTAGTTGATTTAGGTGTAAAATTGACAAAAACTTGATTTACAAGATATGGAATTGATTATAAGAAACATATAATCACCCTAACTAATTTAACGATGGAGAGTAAAATTGTTTTAAGGATTACGTTCAAACTGGCATTGGATACCTTGTCGTATATTTAAACTCGTCGAAATACAGGCTGTTCCAACAAAAAGATAACTGACTTCTTTAACTCCACTCAATTTGAGTGGAAAATACTTTCTCCAGTTATCTTTTTTCTTCGAACACCCTGTACTAACTCTGATAAGCACGTCAAACATTAAACTCCTCGTAAATGGTGATTAAAACTTGAAAATTAATTTATTTTTGTTCTAAATTATTGTATTTTTTATCCTTCAAAAATTGATGGCAACTAGCCAGCCGTAGAAACCGAGAATGATTTTTGTTCCAGAGTTTCCTTATGATGATGACGTGCAGAGAGAATACATCAAACTCGATATTAGATTCAAATTGCTAATAACAATTAAATGCAATTTACTTAATACATTTCAATACTTCCTACAATTTTGTCCAATTCCAATTTGCATACTTAAAACTGGATAGTAACCCTTAGCAACCGCAAACACAAAAGAAAAAGATTGATATTTTGGATTCATTGCTACGTTGAGATAAGGTGCTTAGATGGGTAGATGGATAGATAAATAGGTGATATGTGGATTGATAGAAGGATAGAAAGATAGATAAATGGGTGGATATATGGATAGATGGGTGAATAGATAGACAGATGGATATATGGGTTGATAGATAGATGGATAGATAAATGGATAGATAAATGGATAGATAGTTAATTGGTAGATGGACCAAGTATTATTAGCACCTGGTAATAAAATCGTGCAAAAAATTTGCTACGTGTTTCATTTAGTTAGAACCAGTTTCCAACAAGAGGTCCTAAAATTCTACCTCAAATTATTAACATAGAAACGTTGAGACTTGACTAGAAATGAAGCGCTCTAAGGATGTTGTTTAGATATAAATTATTATCTTGTTGCANAGAAACGTTGAGACTTGACTAGAAATGAAGCGCTCTAAGGATGTTGTTTAGATATAAATTATTATCTTGTTGCATCTAGTAATAAAATCGTGCAAAATAGATACTCTATGTTTCGTCTGAGTAGCACCAGTTTCCAAAAAGAAAACACAAAAATCTACCTCAATTTGCCAACAGACGCACACTATCTCTGGTTAGATCAAGATCGATTTCTGCTGTGTATCTTTTTGGAGCCTAGATTTGACTATTGTATAAGGATTAAAGATATTTGCTTATTTACATATAATATGAACGTAAAAGTTAAATACTGTATAAGTAGCTTACATGAGTCGTAGTAACCGACAACTTTAATCACTGTATGCAAATGCCTTAATAAACGCGATAATGGAATTACTCAGTCCAATGCAACGAGACCAAATGCCTCATGTACACATCAATCAAGACGGACAGATATGACGATGTCATAAACCCCTCCAGCTTCGCTGTTCGCGGGTAATAATTGACGTAACGATCTGAAAAATAATTGTAATAATTCTCATCTTGGTCAAAAAAATTCTAGAACTACTTCAAGAAAGTCGTTTACCTAAAACCTCACAATTCAAAGGAAAATCATACTTCTTATCTTATGAATCTTACACTTACAGTATTTAATATTATAACTAAATCGGCTCTGCAATACAGCCTACAACTCCAATTGAACCTGCTACGGTATTCATACAAAAACCACACGAAAAATTGCATTTACAGTACTGGTCATAATTATAAAACATAGTGGAAGTTACTTTGGCCGGTGCAGTTTGCTGGAGAAAGTAACTGCTTTATAAATATGTCCAACATATTTCGGTAAGTAAATTGTTCTCGGGCAAATGATGTTATTTTATGAAAGAACATGGAAAACTAGGGGAACAGTGTAAAAAATCAGACCTCTAGGATTAAAGAGTCAAAAGTTATGATTTATTGTAAATCAACTGTTTTCGAACAAAATTCTGAGACACAACAGTAAAAGATAAGAGTCACAGAATTACATTCGAAACAGTCAATGGGTATCTTGAAAGGGGGATGAACGAATTGAACCTACCTGGTCCATCTAGTAATGTTCAATTTTTTGAATCCCCTTTGTGGTCAAAATTTACACAAATATACTCCAAAAAGTGTTAAACAAAGTTATTAAACCTACATTATTGGGGTATTTCTGCTTTGACCTTTAGGGTTGCTAAAAATGAAACATTAATGTTGAGTTCCAATTGGAACTCAGCAAACAGACGTGTGGTAGTCACAATCGAAATCTATTTATTTCAGTACTTAAAAAGAACAGATATATCTAAACAAACATTTTATAAAAATAATTAAATTATACGAGTGTTTATATTTACAACTTTTCATAATGAAATTACACAAAAGTTTCTTCCTGTAATAATCACAACTCACCTTTACTTATAATCCCTATGTCCAATTGACTACGCCCTATTTTGCCCAAATTATATAGAACCCGCAGGATTAATTAGAATAAATACGGTAAATGCATAGTTTACATTAGATTAATTGTACAGTGGACCTCGCCTATAAGAACTTCGGCGTGATAGAACCACTGTTATAATGAACCTGAACCGCCGGTCCCTGCCAAGAGATAGTCACATTAATTTAAAAAACCTCGGTCATGATGAACTCTGTTAAAATGAACACCTGGGTGTAATGAACCAAATCTTGTGGTCTAACCTTTCATTTTACCATCGTAAGAGATAAACATTGTTGATAAGTCAAGCCAATTTAATAAAATGTATTGCAAATGAAAGAAAAAATGAAGTTCTCTATCAATCAATGAGAATTTATGCTATTAGATAGATTTTGCAAAAGTGAGTAAGACGTTAACGCTAACGGATGACGGAAGAGCTTACGTACATGCTCCTCCCATTTAACGGATAAGTTTCGTTTACGTGATATTTTCTCTTACGAAAGACGTAAGAATCCTTACCCCGCATTAACGTCTAACCTCACATAAAAAAAGAGTTATCTTAATTTTCTCTAACCCTAATTTTGCGCAGTAAACTCATACATTAAAATTAATTTCAAACTCTACATCTTTAACATTTAACATAAATTTGTGTTGTTTTTGAAACTTAATATCATCCTGGGGCGAAAGAAGACAGGTTTATTTTCGACTGTCACAGTAGCATATAAGAACCTATCAATTTAGTATTCGGTTTTATAATTATTAATTTTATATAACCTAAACAAATAATCCTCGTCAGTACTTTATAAGTTGCAAAGGATATTGTTACTTTTGAAATCTTGTTTGCAACATAACCATTGGTAAAACCTGCCATGAAAAGAGTACTATGTTAAAATCTTACCTTAACACCTAAAAGTACAATTTGCAAAAAGTATGCACTTTTGTTTATGACGTTAACGCAAGCGCTAACGTAGCTCCCGTTACCCTGCCTGCGTCTTACGTTAACGTCATACTCACTTTTGCAAAATCTGTCTTATTTCGTGGTACACCGAACAAAATAAGACAGTTCCGTAGATTTTAATTTTCTATTATTCTTCAACCACACTATTACAGGTTTTCTAAATCGTAAGTAAACACTAGCAGTGTACAATGTCGAAGTCATTTGCATTGCTTTTTCGATATTCCAATTTTGCTCAAGTAAGTTGTTGATTGATTTGGGCNACACTAGCAGTGTACAATGTCGAAGTCATTTGCATTGCTTTTTCGATATTCCAATTTTGCTCAAGTAAGTTGTTGATTGATTTGGGCGTTGAGGCAGCAGACTCTAGAAANAGACAGTTCCGTAGATTTTAATTTTCTATTATTCTTCAACCACACTATTACAGGTTTTCTAAATCGTAAGTAAATACTAGCAGTGTACAATGTCGAAGTCATTTGCATTCCTTTTTCGATATTCCAATTTTGCTCAAGTAAGTTGTTGATTGATTTGGGCGTTGAGGCAGCAGACTCTAGAAANGCTTTTTCGATATTCCAATTTTGCTCAAGTAAGTTGTTGATTGATTTGGGCGTTGAGGCAGCAGACTCTAGAAAAAGGAAATAATTGAACCAGGTAAAAGCTAAAACATCGGATGTTATGAACAAAAGTTAAAATTTAACATTTGTTCATTATGCGGGTGTTATAAACCGAATTCTAGTTCCAAATTTTATTATAGCCGAGATCAACTATTTATGATGTATTAGGAAAATTGTATTCAAATAATGATTCATTTGATTGAGTGACTATCACACGGGTGAAAACAGGCACTTTTATACTTTTTGATTCATTGCTATATGTCATTAATTTGATTTTTATTTATTTCGTTGATTTGAAAAAAAAGTATATTGTTGTTACCTGTGGTGTTGTTACCTAATTCAAGGTTAAATGGAATAAAGATGGGTTGGATTTGGATACTTAAGATCATAAGAAAACTTTATTTCCTTTAAAGCTCTTTCGTCACGCTGACACTCAACAGGTTAGGTTTTTAACAGAAATTTTGATTTAATTTCATTACAAATTGGTCACTACATTATTCTATTTTATTTTATTTTCACTTAATAGAAAATATTTATTTAGCAATATCCTCATAAAAAATGTTTCATCCAAAATCAAAATTGAAATTAGTAATTTATTTAACAGTAGGACTAACCTTAAATTTTAAGAGTTCAAATTGTGAAAATCTTTTTGGATCTGCATCTCCAGTTACAGAAAAAGAGCTTGTAGCTCTCAGAAAAGTAATTTGATTTAATTTCAAAACTGATCAATAACTTGACTTGATAAAAAATTTTTATTTTTATTTTCAGTTTAAAGAAATTGCAAAAACTGTTGTTCAACACGATTATCAACGAGAAGATTCATACTTGCTGAATTGGGTCAGAGGTACGATAAATCATCCAATTAATCATAAATTTAGAATCCAAGAAGAACCATTTTAGATTTATACTTACNTCAGAGGTACGATAAATCATCCAATTAATCATAAATTTAGAATCCAAGAAGAACCATTTTAGATTTATACTTACAGAATTATACCAAGTTATTTTAAAGATGGCGCAAAACAGAAATCCGTTTTTAATTTAAGTTAACCAATTAGATTTCATTTTTCAAATTTTTTCCTTCCAATCTAGTTGACTTATGTAATTAAAAATTTGAATTTTTTTGGAGCATTTTTTAGACGCAGTATTTTAACAAAAAAAAACAGTTTTTTTTTTATTTTAATAAATATCGCAGCTTCTGAATTAAATCTGGATCATGCTAAACGTCGGTTAGAGAAGTCAATGTCATGGAGGAAGGAAAATTCGATAGATACTTTAGTTAATAATCCTGAAATGAAAAAAATGGAAAAGAAATATCCATTTTTACTTAACACCGTGGACAAACATGGACATCCTGTACTTGAATTCAACTCAGGAAGATGGGATATTCGAAAGGTAGCACTGGCGGGGAAGAGTGAAATCTTTACTCTCTACTGGGTCTACATGTTTGAATCCGCTGCAACCAAAACTCGAAATTTGACTGCTTCTACCGGAAAACAAATTTCGGAATTTGTTGTCATAGTGGATGTCGGTGGATTTTCTCTGAGGTCACAAGGGTGTTTAGCATGTAAGTTGACCCTAAAATAAATAATTATTAGTTAATATTAAATGTACAAGTCAACTAAACTATTGTCTACTTTTAACTGTTCCTGATAGGTTTACCTATACTTGGTCGAATTACATCTGATTATGAAAACAATTATGCTGGATTTGTCCACTCATTCATTCTACCCAATGGTATGTCACACTTCTATACATAAATTAGAGATCTAATAATAATAAGCAAAATTAGCCAACTTGTCACAATCTGTAAAACTGTGTACACGCCTAATATTTAGAAAGGGCGCAAACCGGGCGCGTTTTAACATTCATTTTGTCACCGTATTCAACAGTAGTTTTGGAACATTAGTTATTAATTTCTAAAAAAAAATTTGGAACATTTGTAGAATAGCCTCCCTCCCTCTGGAATTCGGCTAAGTTATATCGACTGGAAATTTAGCGTANACATTAATCGACTGGAAATTTAGCGTAGATTACGGATGTGACATCCATTGTTAACGGTCTAGTCAAATTTTGCAAAAAAATTGCAAATTTGTGCAAAAAAAATTTTTTTTTCTTTACTGTCTTACCTAATGCTACAAGTCCAGATTCAGATAAGCGATCCATCAATCGACTCTAAATTTTCTGCAGATCATTAATTTAACATTTATTTGTGGTGTTAAAGTAAAATTTTGCAAAATTTTTGCGAACTTGTGAGAAAAAAAAATTTTTTTATAGTGACTTACCCAAATATAATAGTGCGGGGAACAAATTTTGTTTTCCGAAGCACCTCAAATTTTGATGAAATTTATTTTGTAGACTAATACAGGGTCGTCGATTACGAATATGAAAAAAAAAATTTTTCTTCACCGGAAACGCATAAAAAAAAAGTTATTCGTTGTTAGGATTAGGATTCGTTAGGTTGTTAATAAAATATTTTAACCGTATTTTGATATCACATGAAAGAAATGGCGGCGAGCTTCGCGCGCCTCCGATAGCTGTTGAATGAGCCTTCGCACAGTGGTTTTCAGGAGCCATTTTATAGCATTAATGCAATGCTTTAGAATTGACATCTGTAATAGCGGGTTATACTTCCTATAGGAACAACTACTCATTCCTAAAATATTATAGACTTGGGGCTAAACGGTTTTTTTTTAGTGGAGCTCNAGAACTACTCATTCCTAAAATATTCTAGACTTGGGGCTAAACGGTTTTTTTTTAGTGGAGCTCAAAGTTTGGAAAATACATTGTGGAGATAGGCAGCTGACCTTTGCAGTTATTTCCAAAAGTTTCCGGTAAATTTAATTTGTCTGAAGGTTGGACTTTGAAGGAAAAACGATAAGGAATCTCCTCTCATATGACTAGGCACGATTCTTAATAAATGAACCCACCACAGCTATTCAAACTCAAATACTCAAAAAAATTTTTTGCAATTGTAATTTGTTTTTTGTACTTATATTTCATAATACAGTAAAATTCTGTTATGCTGACGTCGTAGGGACCGGCAGGATAGTTCAGCATAGCCGGATTTCATTATATCCGTATAGTGAACAGAACCTACATTTCAATAATTGTTCATTATATCCAAATATTTTACTATAAATTCAGCTATGTCGATGTAGAGAAGTACTAGGTGATGAAAATTTGCGACTGGATACGGTTATGTTCTAATGATAAATTTCCAGTTTAAGTAGAATCGGCGCTTCCATCATTTTCTCCTAAACTCCCGCAGGGCAAGACTAATTTGCATAAAATTTTGACTGATTTTGGTAAAATATTTTGATCCTTCCAATTGAACTCTTGGCTTAAAGCTTGTTTCCCTGGGTCCATAGGCTAGTTGTATTGGCAAATAGGAAGAGGTGACTAATATGTGTTAAATTGGAAATGGTGGATCACAACTGTCCAGAAACAAAAGTCCTTTTCGGTTTGATTTCTGTAAGGTTATTTTCCACTGAATACAGAATTCATCCAAGCTTTATTATTTGCCTTAAGAACATTAACGGGCACTAACTTATAATTATTTTTAAATCATCGTGAGTTTAAAAATATTGCTACGATAATTGGTTTCTACGTTTCGGGTCTAGTCACTTTTGGGTACAATAACAAAGTGACACATTCCATGAACTTCTCCCCCACTAGATCGAGTTCTTCTAAGTAACAACGAAAATTCTTCGTAGCTGGATTTGACTTTTAAACTGCAGTGAGTTAACTAAAACTCACTTTGAGGTTCCATCATAGTCGTGTGCATANCATTAACGGGCACTAACTTATAATTATTTTTAAATCATCGTGAGTTTAAAAATATTGCTACGATAATTGGTTTCTACGTTTCGGGTCTAGTCACTTTTGGGTCTAACAAAGTGACACATTCCATGAACTTCTCCCCCACTAGATCGAGTTCTTCTAAGTAACAACNTTCTCCCCCACTAGATCGAGTTCTTCTAAGTAACAACGAAAATTCTTCGTGGCTGGATTTGACTTTTAAACTGCAGTGAGTTAACTAAAACTCACTTTGAGGTTCCATCATAGTCGTGTGCATAAATAGGCATAGAATAATAAGGAAGAATTTATTGCGGAAGTCGGACATTTATTATGCGTGTTGACTATAATCGGACAAAATGACTCTCGGGACAGGTAAGATTTTTTCACAAAGGCCGGAAGTTTAGTATAGCCGGACTGCTTAACACATAATCTCCCATTTGCTTGGCAGGGAACGGACTGTGTGGTTTGCTTTAGCCGGAGTTCTATTATACCCGGAGTTACTATCGCTGAACTTTACTGTATTACTCTCCAAATTTAAATTTAAATTTAAAATCTTGTTTTAAACTTTCCTTTTGAATTATATTATTTTATAATATCGAGTATAAGTTGAAAAAAATATTTTAATGGTTTTCTTCCATCTCATAATTATTTTATGTGATTCTGACAATTATGCCATTAATTTTTAATTCTGGCCCATTGTGCTTCGGCTCGTTCAAACATTGAGAAAAACAGCTTCTCAACCTACATAAGTTAGAATTATTAGAAACCGATCATTCTTCATTGAGGTGGACAGGCAAGAAAAAAAAACTTTTTTTCGCAAATGTTTGCAAAATGTTACTTTACCGCCAGAAATAAATGTTAAATTAGTGATCTGCAGAAAATTTACAATCGATTGATGAATAGCTTACCTGAATCCGGACTTGTAGCATTAGGTAAAGAAAAAAAGTTTTTTTTTTTGCGCAAATTTGCAAATTTTTATCAAAAATTTGACTTTACCGCCAACCATGGATGTCACATCCGTAATCTACGCTAAATTTCCAGTCGATTAATGAACTTACACGAATTCCAGAGGGAGGGGGGTGCTATAAGCAAAAAAAAAAATATTTTTTTTTCCTCAGCACCGCGGGCTTTTGACTATGTTTTTGATTTTCTTAAACCATTGATGTCACCAGCAACAAGGAATTCTGTTAATCTGCTATCAAGCGATCCTGAGGAAATAAAGCAAGTTTTTGGCAAAATTATCAACGATGATCAACTTCGTCGGCATTATGGTGGTAAACATAGCAGATAGTTTTTTATTTATCATGGTCATGGTAACAAATTTGGAGATCAATGTTTATCAGAAACAAATTTCTTTGAAAATTTCAGTAATAATTTTGTATTAATAAAATGTCTTTTATGTAGTAACTAAATCTATATGGAATAAATAATAATAATAAAATAATACGCNATTTGCAAATTTTTATCAAAAATTTGACTTTACCGCCAACCATGGATGTCACATCCGTAATCTACGCTAAATTTCCAGTCGATTAATGAACTTACACGAATTCCAGAGGGAGGGGGGTGCTATAAGCAAAAAAAAAAATATTTTTTTTTCCTCAGCACCGCGGGCTTTTGACTATGTTTTTGATTTTCTTAAACCATTGATGTCACCAGCAACAAGGAATTCTGTTAATCTGCTATCAAGCGATCCTGAGGAAATAAAGCAAGTTTTTGGCAAAATTATCAACGATGATCAACTTCGTCGGCATTATGGTGGTAAACATAGCAGATAGTTTTTTATTTATCATGGTCATGGTAACAAATTTGGAGATCAATGTTTATCAGAAACAAATTTCTTTGAAAATTTCAGTAATAATTTTGTATTAATAAAATGTCTTTTATGTAGTAACTAAATCTATATGGAATAAATAATAATAATAAAATAATACGCAATATAGAGTACAAAAATTAATAATCGTTATTTTTTTGGTTTACCATTTTTTATCGGCCATTAAAAATGATCGACCTAGATGAAGAGGTTCAAAGGATTAAGGAATCGAGAAAACTATTAAATTTTTTGTAAGATTATTTAATTTTAATTGAATTTGAATAATTATAATTATTTTAGAGTTTAATCGTTTCTCATTTACTTTTTCAGCTTGTTGCGTAAAGGCAATTTAATCCCGATCATAATTCAGTGTGTTGTTACTTTGCTAACTGCGGCACTCGTTCTTGGAGTCATATAGCAAGTCTTCAAATCAAATTTTCATTAATTACCAATTAATTACTCCGTTTCAATAATTTTACCATTCCGTCAAAGAATATTGCAAACTCGGAATTTAAAATTTTCAATCAGTGGTCTCATCAATATAATTTAATAAATTTCAAAATTTAAAATGCAGCATGAGTCGACAGCTTAACTTTGCGCATCTCTTCAACGAAATGTTTTCAAAATCTTTTTTTCAAGACGCTTTAAATTAACTGCCTAACAAATGATATTTTATACAATTTATCCAAATACAAATAGTATGTTTAGTATTTAATAGTAAATCTACTATTTAATACTACTTTTCCCTACTATTTAATTGTAAACTTGCTATTCATCCGAGTAGAAATATCATGTCAACAAATTATACTAAACAGCACGAAAGAGAGAAGTTTACCAACTAAGAATGCTATGATTCATGTTTCTATTTATTGTATATTTCATGGCACAGATTGAGCCAATGTTTCGCACACGTATAGGTCAAGACAAATTTCCTTGAGCATTTATAATATTTTCAAAGAAATGCAATTGACGTGAGGGATACTAAAATATAAATAAATACACTGTAAAGTCTGTATGGCCTTATTGTTGATTTTATTATGTTAAAAGATTCCTTTATAAAAAATATACAGAACGTTATTTAGGAAATGGCAATTAAGAACCTCCTAAGGTGATTGACGCTTACTTTGTTCTTCTTCTCAGTATTACCAAACTTTGTGAGTTGTGGAAATGTATGAGGTAGTGGGTTCATTGACCTCAAGTTTAACGCATGCACGTAAAGGTAGGGAAATTTAGGTAATGGGAATTACCATTTAATCATTAATTAAACAAAATAAATAATTCTAATTAAGTATAAATTTATTACAACGTTAAGTAAAAATACTTCAATTATCGATTTCTTTAATAATATTTCGTCCCAAAAGCGTTTAGGGAGTTTTTAGGCCAATTTAAAGTGAATAGCCTTAGTGTAAGTCGGCATTCCTGAGATGATATGTCGGACCGAAAGGAGCATCAAGGATCGATATGGTGGTTACTCGATGTCTGCACTCGTACCAAGTTTCTTGAAGAAGAGTCGGATTGTAAGAGTTTATACCAGCGATTGGGTATGGGGTTTCACTTTGTGTCTGTCACATACACGAAAGTGAGAAAAGGTCATTCACCTTTGTGGCTTACTCAAGAGGTGTCCGTGGGACTTAGGGTTGTTAGGGACCTGTTAGGAAATTTTTAGGGATGATTACTTGTTATGCAAATGCGCAATAATTTTTCATTTACTTTGATCATACAAGGCCATACTTACAAACTCCTCTCTTCTTCCTTCATAGTTCATCTTAATTTTTCAAAGTGTTCATTTTGTATCTATATGAAAAGTGGAATTAAAAGTGTTAAATTGTTTTCTCTATGATTAGTAAGTGGTGATTGGTTTATTTATTTAATTTAGTGAAGACTTGATTTGAGTTCGGCTTTATTGAGTGAAGAAACACGCTCCTTAAAGAAACTGTGAAAGCTCTAGACATTCGTATGTGCCGAAGAGAGTATCATACCAAGTTATGACTATTAGCTATTAAGTATTCAGAAGGTGGAAAACCTCACAAAAATGGGAAAAGTCCTTACAACTTAGCGACACCCTCCCTATCAGAATCTCAATTATCATTTCTCAAACAACGCTCTGTATATTTATATTTTCATACCGAACGAGAGAAGTTTTTACTCTCTAAATGAATATAATTTAATATGAGGTTGAAAAGTAATCAAGTTTCTAATAAATAAAGTTCGTATTGCAAGTGAGACAAATATTTGAAGGAAATGCCGCTGTAAATTGTGTGCTGTTTGGTCGGGAAAAAAACATAGCAAAAATTATTTTCCAAGTTGACATTTTCTTCGACGGAGTCACTCAATTGTTATTATTCAAATGACCTAATCTAAGTTTATTTTTATTCAGCTTCGTTTTGTTTGTTATATTCATGGCAATTCATCACACTATCTACGACTCTAAACCTGTCAATATACCGATTTTTGTGCACATGTCCAAGCATGTGTCTTCCGAAGAAGAGTCTTTCGATGAAGAGGAGAAGGAATCCCTTATTTACTACGAGAGAATGATCAGTATATGTTTAGAAGTTACTTAAGCATTTCAATATATCCAACTTAATATAACTTGCAATTATTCCAGACGCTGAAAAATTGGAAAAGAGGAAGCGGGCTGATAAACAATGCGAAAATACAGAAGATGGATTTGCAAGAAACGTTACATCTGAGACAATGCATTAAAATTTGAGTGGTAAGCCTGTCAGAAAACGTTAACTCATGTTACGACTAATAGGTGTTGTTAGTGTCGAGGTACTGGAAACCGGAAACTGTCGTGGATGGACAAAACATCTCTCTTGAAAGTTTTACTGTCATATTCGTGCAGAACTGTATTTTCCGAACTGGTACAAAAATCATCTAAACTCTAAAAATATGTAGAAGGCTTACTAGTTTATTTTGAAAGATTGTATTCTGAAAAGCTACGAAATATTTTGTACAAGAACAATATGATTAAAAACAAAACGGACCTCGTCTAGTGGTTATACAAATTTTCAAAGTATGGTAACGACATTGCTATTTACCGCTATCAACGTAGAGCAATGTAATAGAATAGCTTGCCTTCACCTGTAGAATGCGTAAAAATTATGCTGAAACTGCTTTTTGAATTAACAAAAACTATTAGAAAATTATCCCAAATTGCTATGAAATAAGATGTTTTTGTTCAAAAGCAATCTTGGATCATATCCTGATCATTAAGTTGATATACGATTTTACATGGCATGACAACGCCGAAGATCTCTTCAAAGGGATCCTTCATCTGTTTTGATGGAATTCAGTAATACAGAGTGAACAACTCCATGATCCTTCAGGTGGTGCATCTAGCGGCGGAGTAAGGCAATACATGTGGTAGCCTCGATCGCAGTCGTCACAAAATAAAAGTTGGTCCTGTTTGAATAATAGAATAAAATCAATCATTCATTACCTCATTGTCAATCAAATCGCCCATTTTGATCTTACATCATTATCCGAATTCCCACAAATAGAACAACATTTGCATTCAATACACTGCCAACGGTACTTCTTGACTGAGATAATCATGTTGACAGTGAATTGTAAGCAGCTCGGATGCCCTAAAAATAAAATAAATTCAAAATAATTTTGCTCTTCTAGATAAGTCTCCAACTAAAAATTTTCCTTACCAGATCGACCACAATCCGAACAAGACACGAGTTCCTCAGGAGATCCAGATTTTTTATTCTCCACAGCGTCACCGAGACAAAAGTCACAGTAATGAGATGGTTGGACTCGGGGTTTTTGGTTACCGTGACTGTCACTCTGTTTCTTTGATGTAGATTCTTCAGAAGTTGATCCACTATCTGAACGGCTCGACGGACCAGCCACTGGTTGAGATGGTGGACTGGGACACATTCCCATCATTTGTGGATGAGGTGGACTACACCTGGATGGTATCTGCGATGGCATGTTCTGATGTTGCTGCATGAGATGAGGTGGAGGCTGCTGAGGAATGAGGTGTGGTGGTGGAGGATGATGTTGATGAGGATGAGACATATGATGTGGTGGCATCATCATCCCTGGATGTGGTCCAGGCATCCCCATTCCCATACCGTGATGTGGTGGAGGTTGTTGGGGTTGAAGCGTTGGTGGCTGTAGCTGCTGCATGGGATGCTGTTGCTGTGGATGGAGTACAGGAGGTGGAATTGAACCAGAGGACCGATGATTGTGTCTTCGGGCTGTGACAAAAGAAAAATTTAAATAATCAGTTTTCAATTTGTTCAGAAAATTTAGTAAGCAGAGAAAGGAAAGCAGTGAAGGTTTCCCAGCAACAATTTGGACTAACCTTCCCTCGGTTTGAAGAAGTCAAGGAATTCATTGGTAAGAAATCATGCGCTAAATAGTACACAGGATGGTTCCATGAAAAACATAAATGAAAGAATTGGATTGGAACGGAGGATCAACTGCTTCCAGTTCCCGAGTCCGAAGATGAGTCCAAACTGACTGTGTAAAACTAATGAATGCAATTTTAGAAGTTGACAGACAATCAAGCCTCCCGTCAATTTAAGCCAATCAATAACAATTATTATGGTCCAAAATTATACCCTCGACGGTTGCGAATGCGATTTATTTCAATGTATGAGAAATGATAACTCAAACTTTAAGAAAGGTACGTGTGCAGTGACTCAACTTCATTATGTATCCGAAGTATTTATCACATGGTTTTAGTTTAGATCAGACCAAATTTCATTCCAGCTAAGCATGAAGCAGACTAGTGCTCACTTATGAGTGAGACTGTGACCCGTTCTCAAAAAAAAATACATTTNATTTCATTCCAGCTAAGCATGAAGCAGACTAGTGCTCACTTATGAGTGAGACTGTGACCCGTTATCAAAAAAAAATACATTTTTTCGTTCCTTTTTGGTTGAAAATTAGCTAATGAAACTGCCGTAAGTTTAAGATTATTCTCCACAAAAAAAAAACAGGCAACAACCCACCAAAAATATTCGAAAAAGTAGGATATGAAACGAAGAAAAAAAAAGCAAAGGAAGCTTTCGCTCCGTTACTGTAAATTGCAGCCAACATGAATCCTCTAGTATCATAATACTAAAGAAATTAATGAAGACTGAATGAATATCGACCTGCACTGCTTTCCTCGCGCTTCATATCCTCATCATCTTCGTCTTCTTTATCCTTGTGTGAGTGAGTGTAATGGTAAGTTAATCCAGGTCTTGTCTTATACCTCGCTCCACAAACTAGAAGAATGAGAAACAATTAAAGCGATTAGAGTCTAGAAATTTAAAAATTTGTTTTGATCCCAATACTACTGTAGAAACTAACTTTTATGAAATGGACATTTGAATTGAAGAACAATTAATCAGCTAACTTACTGTCGCAGGAGAATGGTTTCTCAGGATCTGTAACTGCATCATAAGTGATTTTCCTTCTATTCCCACGAGGATTCGTTTGCTGTTTACAAATAGCAATGTAAATTAAGGAAGATGTCTAGTTACTACTAATCTAATAAAAGATTACTCTTGTTGCTTTGGGAGTCGATTTCTTCTTCTTTCTTTTGTTGTAACTTTCCTCATAATCATAATCAGAATCGGCATCTGGCTCGTCAAATTCACCTGAATCTGGAATATCCAAATCATCGTAGTACCATGCCTCCTTCAAAGTAAAATATTCAAAATGAAGTTGATGAATTTAAAATTAATATCTATTCTAATCATATTAAAAAGCTACCGGTGGTTTTACTTCCTCTTTGGTAGCAACTTCTTTGAGTTCATCCAGTACGCCAGGTAAATTAGGGTTAGTATTTGCAGTTTCTGTTATAACAGGAGGTTCTGAGTCGTCCAGCACTTCTTTCCTACTATAAAATAAAAGTTTATGAGTAATTATTTCCTAATATTTCAGATTATATCCCTATTGAATTATATCTAACGATCCTTTTTCAAATTACATAATTATTCCAGGTGGATAACGAGGTTGCATGAAGTTGTGGAGGTATTGTCTTCGTTTCTTTCTCCACCTCTTGGATGGATATGTATAAATTTGACCTTCTCGAAACCCTGGTAGTCGTTCCCTCGCGTCCATCCATAACGTCGAATGATTTTGAGCGACCCCAGTTTGTGAGTCAAGGAACGGAAGGCGAGAAGTCCTGTCCGCTGACAAACGAGAATTGAACGATGCAGCACTTTCTATTGTTTCCCGATAGATAGGATCATTCATGTAGCTGAAATTAATTTCAACAAAATAAAATAAACATGTAACTTAAGAAAGACTGATTGATGGATCAAAAGATTAAAATTTATTATGGCAGTAGGAGTGTGAAGTCATAAGAACGAAGTTGTCAGAAACACATAAAATTCATTAGTACGATAGTCGACGAATATAATACCTTCGCATTTGCTGCGAAAATGTTCGGGTTTTTATTAAAAAAAATAAAACGTTGGCCGTAGATAAAAAGGATAATGGCCTTATAACGAGTTACTCTCCCATTCTAAATACATTACGCTAGTTCAAAATCACATCTCGGAAATTGGGTCTTATAACAGATGATTGTCGACTACTTACCATCAATCGTCAATCAATGTAATCATAATATCAATAAAACAAAATGGCATCATATGGTCACCATTTTCAATTTTAAGAGATGGGCGTCATGTGGTTACTTGTTACAGAATGACCAGTACATTATTGAAGAGTGGGGCATAAATAAAGATTTTACGGTAACACAACTCACTACTTATGACTTACCTTTGAATTTTTGCAACAAGAGCTGAATTTAAAGTTATTTCTGGTTCTTCAACCATTATGAAGAAATTAGGAAGGTGATACTCCAATTAAGTATCAATTGATCAATTACGTGAATATGGAAGTAATTTAATTAAATGAAAAGATAAATTCCAAAACAAAGAAAAACAACATGGCAGACTTACTCAACCTAATCATAAAGTACACCTTACTCACTTTACAACTTGGGCATTGGAAGTGTAATTCATATCTGGGCAACATTAATCTAAAAGTTGTTTAATGCCCGCAATTTTTGGCTAAATTAGGTAAGACTCATCAATTTCTAACTAACTCTTAATATTAGTTATAACTCAAGAGACTTTCTATTTAACTTTTGTGCTTGAGTGACAGTTAAGTAATCATAAGTCATGTATCCTTAGTTCGAAAACAAATAAAAATATTTAATTTAAACAAAAACAAAATTCTATATAATTACGAATGACTCAGAGTCATGATTCAATGATTTATAATTTTACACTCATCAGGAGTCACAAAATAAGTACCTCTTAAATAATCAATGATAGAATGTATTTGGAATTAAAAAAAAATATTCTTACGTTAGAGGTAAGTCATTATTATAGATAATTTAATCCTAGTCAGGAATACCAAAAATTTGATTAAATCAAAGAATTCTACAAAATATGGAAAATTGAAAATACCAATAATAATAAAATTCAAAAATTTCAATTAAGTCCTTATTTTGGAATTCTACCGCACACCGCACCACTTCAAAATTCGCCAATTGGAGTTTACCACGTAAAAAAGGATCTTCATGGAGACACCGCTAATAATATTTATACGCTATTTTGTGAAAAGTTTATATGTGATGTCAATATTTGGCGAAATTGTACCTAAGGTGTATTACCAAATTATAATTTTGATGATTTTAGGAAATGTTTAAAAGTGAAATTTATAGAGTAGCTTCCGAACTAGAAATTGGGCAATGGTCATCAAAAATTTGCTTTCTTTTTATTTCCACGTAGTGCACCATGAAATAAATTATAGAAAGTTTTTTTTTATCTGTTAAACTCCCATTAGCAAATTTCGAATTAGTACGTCAGAATTCCAATTTTTATTTCAATATGAAAAGTGTTTGGTTAGCTAATAATCCGTATTAACCCATATCTAATTCACATTACGTTGACACCTCTGAGTAATTTTTAGTTCGGTTGGGATTGTTGTGAGATAAAAGGCTCTCAGCTGTCTTTTCATTTCACCTGGGCCTGACAACCCTCATCTGGTTGAGCACTCAGATTTTCTAACAATGGAAACAATAGAAACACAGCTACAAGGATTAATCACAACTCTAAAGAGAGGGTAAGCAAAATACTACTTAATATGTCTTCTAACTCCTAACAAGTTCAAAACTTAGTTGAACCATTAGTTATTGCTCATAGTCACACAGACACGGTACCAACAACTATTCTAAAAAAAAATTTATTTTTTAATTTAACTTCAAGCCTATGCCTAGCCTACTTATATTGTTAAAAGTTGTGGTATTTACTTGTTTTCCAGCAAATACCACAGTTCGCGTGAGCTAGCGACCATCACATTTCAACTGATAGAGAAATATATTGCAACTGGATCTTGGAAAAATGCAGGGTATCTACTCTAAATCTATTTGCTTTTCGTAATGACTACACGACGCCAATATGAATGTGACACAAGGCAACATTTATAATTTTTTCTTTGATAAAAATTATCTAAATGTAGTGAACTCATTGATTGGCTTCAAGGGGCTAAGAAGAGCCTGTCGATAGCAGCTGTGTCTGAAACTGCGCCAGGAAATATTATTCAAATGATTCTAAAAACAATCCAAGAACAATTCGCCTCTAGACAGAACGTAATAATTTGTATATTCGATTTGAGTTCGGCTTTGAATTATAACGCAGTTGTCTCCAAGTCTTGTATATGTTTCAGACCAATTTATCCAGGAATATTTCGACCCAGATTAGTGTGGAATCTGACTTAAATGTAGACTATAGCGAAGAAATTCCTGAGCTTCGTTCCGATATTCTGAATGCCACTCGAGAGCTTCTGTTTGAATTGGAGTCTAGGCAAGTTTGTGCGATTGAGAAGAATTAAATCATATATTCATTAAATCAAATAGTAGAATTCCATTGTATCTTGCAGTTCTCGAAACATTGCTGAAGATGCTGATAAGCACATTCACTCTAACGATGTTGTGCTAACACTAGGTAAATCCCGTACAGTAGAAACATTTCTCAAGAGGGCTGCCAAGAAGGCGTCTTTTGAAGTTATAGTTTCAGAATGTGCTCCATTTCGACTTGTAATTTAGAATTTAATTATTTTATAATTTTTCATGGGATCTAATTTGAGATAAATCTCTTAGGGTCATGATTTAGCGAAAAGTTTAGCAAAATCTCGAATTCAAACAACACTAATCACTGACTCTGCTGCTTTTGCAATGATGTCACGCGTTAACAAAGTTGTCATTGGGACTCACACTGTTCTGGCGAACGGAGGACTGAAAGCAATTGCTGGAAGCCATCTCGTCGCCTTAGCTGCCAAGTATTACAACGTTCCAGTGATTGTGCTGAGTCCGTTGTACAAATTGAGTCCAGAATATCCACGATCCGTGAAGATTAGGAACAGATTTGTTTCTCCAGAATCTTTAGTCGATTATTCTGATGGCCTCTTTGTGGAGAAAACTCAAATCTACAATCCACTATTTGACTATGTACCACCTGAACTCATTTCCCTTTTTATATTCAACATGTAAGTTAAACGTCTATGTTCTGTGTTCAACTTATGAAAAAAATGTTGCAGAGCCTCTGATATATTTTTGGAGAGGCAAATTTTTGAAGGCGGTCTATCATAAGGCGAAAAATTTATAACCAATCATGCTTTGAGGTTTCCTAAAAATTACTGCTTCTGTTTGGAATACTTTCCAGGCGCTCCCTGTTCAATCAATGATATCGCTATCCATAAAATGAAAAAAATTTCCGATCACCTCAACGCGAAAATTTATTTCTATCATTGTGTTAATACGCTTTAAGCATACACTTTTATGGAAAAATTTTTGTATCCTGTTTTACTCGACATAATTGGTATGATTTTTATCATTTCTACTGCGAACTACACTGGCAATTCGTTTTGTTGCAACACAGGAATAAGCTAACTGGCAAAAAGTAAACATTATGAAAGCCATTGAATCAGTTTAGGTTTTGTGTTCAGGTTTTTAATTGAACACATAATAGATAATGCAATCACATGCGAAATTGACCACCAAATTACTTTACTCATCATGAAATAATTTTTGATTTTTCAGTGGAAGCCACGCACCATCGTACATTTATAGGCTTCTTCATGAAACGTATCCTCCAATTGATGATTCAAATTTAATCCAAGACTAAAGCTACTCTAAATTAAACGCTTATTTTAATCAAAATTGTGAAAACAAGTTATAATAAATGAATATTATAAATTGTTGGTATACTTAAAAAAAATGAGACTCTCGTGGAAGAATAAGTTTTACACAAACTTTTGAGACTGAAATGACAAATGAGATTATAAAATACATCTCTTCAAATTAGATACCGACGTTACCTATCGCGTACAAAAGCTGTATATTATTGTAGTGAAGGTATTGAGAGCTGAAACACTTTCAAAATTATGTGCTAAGTAGAAAACCTTTTTCCAACGAGTGTCGATATTAGCGTAGAATCGAATGACTCCCATTGATCCCATCAAATTTAGAAAGTTCCGAATTGTATCCATACTATTCAATTCTTCTGCAAAATAAATAACAAAATCGTAAATTTGTAAACTGAACAAAAAAAAGTTCTCAAGTGTCATACCATAACGCAAAAGACCAGTTTCCAAATTCCGTTCTGCAGCAGCATAAATTTCCTTTCGAAGATTTATATCTTCTACACCAAAAAACTCCTTCGTATCGTTCTCATGATTTGGAGTAACGAGTAACCTCAATTTGTGGGATGCAACTGCATAGAATTCCAGATACTGAACAACAAGACTTCTGTAAAAACTGAGTTGAGCCATTGATTCAAAACTATTGTTTATGAAAATTCTGAGCGATGACGGCGGTACTACAGGATGATTTACTTCATCAGGATCCGAATCACACTCTATCTCGTATTGATAATCGAAGAAGGTTCGTTTCTAAACAAGTTAATAAAGTTGATCAACTTGAGCAAGTGGAAGCTTTAGTTTTCTATTTACCTTAAGTTCATATTGAAAATGTCCGAGATCCTTCAGTTTTTCGATTGCTTCCTGCACAGCACCAGTCGTGGTTTGACATGGGGCATGAAGGAGAAATTCTCCTTTTAGAAGCTCTGCTATTTGAACTGCTTTTGCAATAAGATCCGGTTCTTGTACAGAGAATTTTTCTTCTGTTAGTCGAATTCTAACTCCAGCGAAGACTTTCACTGAACCGGGAAGGAGTGTGAACAATGCTGCAGCTAAATAAAAAAATTATAATAAATTTTACTCAATTTAAACCTAATGAATCATTTTAAATAATTCATTGTTTTGAACTTTACCAATTACTCCCCGCATCACAAGTAAAGATGTGACATATCCTGCATAGTAGTTCAATTTCACCAGACTGCACTTCTTCGGGTCCGGTTTCAAGGTCAACTTTCCATCGATATTTATTTTCTGAATACAACTGCTACCCAATAATTCAATCTGAAATTGGACGGTGTAAAGTTATTCCGAAAGTTAGCAGCAACATGGAAGAATATTTTTTGTAACTTACAGCACGGTCGACCACATCTTCACTTTTACCGGTAAACCCAATATCATGCTTGTAAGTGTCCCGAATTTCTTTTGCTAGAATCTCAAAATCCAGAACCATCTTTTCCATGGTGACGCCGTGTCTATATTTTTTGAGCAATAAAAAAGCGACCAAATGTGTTGACATCAGTACTGTACTTCCTACGGCATCTGCAAGAGAGTAATAATAAGTGAACGTTCTAATTATTCAAACCTAACTGAACATGCTAGAAATAGAAATTCGTACCATGTAAACTGTGGTTTACTAAAGCATTTGAATTATATAATTCTGTTTCATCAGTTGGCTCAATGAAGTCTGTTTCGCCATAAACTGAAGAGACTGAAGCGACAGATCCATTTTCTTCAAACCATTGGAACTCAGCACCAGGGAGTGATATTGATGATACGTTGGTAGTTGGAATTTTATTCATATTTGAATTAGCGTAACCAGTTACTCCATTATCATCGGAACATGTACGTGATAATTTGAATTCCTGCAAAAGAAATTAATATAAAATAGGGGATTCATTGTACTCTAACGGGTTTTTACCAATGACTCAATTAGTCTATGTGCTTCAAATTAAACTAGAAAGCAGTTACCTAGGTGCAGTTTGCGTTTTACAAGAAAATTATTAAAAATATATAAACCCTTTGAACTATGGTTTCTTATGGTAACTTCAATAGACCACTGACATTGGACCAACTCCAGTCCAACCAATTTTCTTTGTCCGAACTATGGACCAACTCCAGTCCAAGCTATTTTCTTTGTCCGAACTTTGGACCAAATCCAGTCCAAGAAGGATTACGCTCGCCGAACTATGGAGTTAGCTAAGTCCAGCTAGAAATATGTGCAACGTTGTCAATTAATTATGAATTTATGGTAGTAATAAAACTAAACAGAGAAATAAACGTTTTAGTTTGCTGTTCATAGTTTTTTCCATTGACTAAATATTAGCTTATAATATATCAAGCCACGGCGCCTTGGGCTCCTCACTTTTTAGAGGAGCGAAGGACGTCGGAGGACAAAGCACCAATGTATTGGATGCAGCAAATACATTTGCCTACAACACAGCAATGTTGCTTACAACTGCTGCATATGAACCGGTTGTGGAAGCAGGGGATCAGTTGTATTAATACAAGATATTCAATTTTAGTCCCGGTGTTGAACATTTTTAGTCGTAACTGGACTTCTACATCTAATGCAAACATTAAAATTTCCGGTAGGTATTAAATAAAAAAATGGCCAGGTTAGACAAAATTAAATAAATGTTTCAAAGTGAAGTCTAATAAAATTTTTGCGAATATCACGCAATAAATGAGTCAATAAATATTCGAAATATTGCATAGTTTAGATAAATTTAGAATATGACAACAGGGATTATGTAACTTAATCAACTTATTTCCCATGGACTTACTGCAGTCCAAGTTCGTCTGGAAATTCAGCTTGGACTCATTGAATTCCATGTTCGGAATAAGACCCCATTAATGTGGTAGGGTTATGAGGGTTAAAAATCGAAAAGGTTGGCCTTGACCCAGGCCATAGTTCGGGTTACGAGGGTTTACCCTAAGTCGAAAGGGCTGTGAGAACGCAACGCGTGCAAACCCCAGATTACGGTTGAAGCGTAACAACCAATGGCGGAACTTTGCCTTCAGCGGTTTTTCAGAAACTTCATAATTTGCGAGGAAATCCTCTTCTGGGAGAATGTCATAGTTTACGCTAACAGGAACAATATATGCATCTTCAATTTTGTGATCCTTGTAAAGTTGCAGCAAGACATTGAACAACTCACCTGAAAGTTTATCATGACCATGACTATGCACATATCAAAAGTTACATGAAACTTGAGTATTTGGAATAATCAGGTTGACTTACTTCCCAAAAGAAATGTAGACGGTTTTCCAGTCTTAGATCGGTGAGGTTCAACGGGTAGTACGACGCTATTTCCATTTTTCCAAAAAAGAGAAAAATAAACAAGTAGAGCAGCATTAACTTCTGGACATTGGTATCCGAGATCTGAATCAACTCTTGAATGCATAGAGCCTAAACCTCCAAACATTTTACCTATTCTCCTAAAAAAATTGTTTTTCTCAATCAATCATTAAAATTAGTATACGAAATTATGAAGTTAAAGAAATATACTACACCAACAGACCCAAGAATTGGAGTTTCCATCAAACTGTGTGGAGCAATAAAGGAAGGAGGCCGAAAACCTTTACTCAGTAGTACCCATGAAATGAGAAACGGATCCAAATGACTCCGATGCACAGGCACAAAAATGATGGGTAGTCCAGTCTCCATAGCTGTACGAATCATCTCTAGCTCTCCATTCTGTACACAAATCGCCTCGAATGCGTAAGCAAGTAGCTTCCCAAAAATCCAACCGTTTATTCTATAAGAAAACAAAGTTAATTGATTATGGATAAAAGTTTTATTGTTGTAATAAATAATCAAAGTTATTCTTACTTCGTTAATAAGTTGGTAATCCAATGGGAAAGTCTAGTTGATCCAAACAAAGAAATAAATTTGCTAACATTTCCCAATTCATCTTCTGAAATTCCTTTCCCACTTGATCCCGACGTTAACTTGCCATTTTCCTGAAGTTAATGCAGACATTTTCTGTTCAGTATGATGATTACAAACTAGGTACTAGTAAATTAATAATAACTTACGAACATCAATTTCGTCATACTATCTACTTCAGGTAAAGTCACGGTCTGCATTCCAGTGAAAATATTTGGGAGTTTTAGAAAATGAAAAAGTTCTGGCATCATTCTCATGTAGAATGGATTGTAATAATTCGCAGTTTCCAATTCAAAGCAACTATGACTTCCAAGACTAAGGTAATTCCGATGAATTACGGCCTAAATTAAAACTTAACCGATAAGAAAATTTAACTAACGAAGAATTATTTGAAATAATTGTCCCACCTGCGAATTTATCACACAAGATGGACAAACTCCATGTATGGGACGAATGAAATTTGGAAAGACATAGTCCCCAGGATGATTCTTAATATGAGCCAAATTGTATACTTCCAAATCTGTCTGCTCATAGTAAAGAGATCATAAAGTTTTAGGATTGGATTTGGTATCAATAGATTATTTTAATTTAGTTCATTACATTTTGAATGATTTCTTCTACTCTTTCCCGTCTTGGGGGTCCCACGTTACGTCGACGAGAAAATATACCTTTTGATAATCCGACTTCCATGTTCAACGTTTAAAAAGAAAGTGTTCAGTAAGTTTAGAATTGATTTCCAGTTCAAGATTCCAGGGAAAATGGGAACTTGTGTAGTGTGCCGCGTGTGTGACTATTTCAAGTTGCATCTACTCTACACTCTTATCGAAACTCTAATAAAAATTACTCTATTTACTACTATCCATTTATTAGAAATCCAATCAACCTCTGCGTGACACAATCACAACACATAACTAACCTTACACTAGCTTATCCAAATATGAATCTTCAAGATTAATACACCTTTATTCGCTGTCTAACACAAAATTAATTATTACAGCTTTCAGTAGCAAACTTTTCAGTTCAGAAATTAGTCTCACAATCACAAATTATTGTAATTAGTCAAAATGCAACGCAAAGCTCGGCGGTATGGACTCCCGACTCGACTCTGGGCTCCGGCTCTTCCTCACTCGCACTCCCCTCCTAAAACACTGCTAATATTGTTAAAAGACCCAAAATTTTCTCCGCAAAAATGATGTTCTTAAATTCGGACTCGGAGAGGCGTTGACACTTTACTTTTAATATTGACTCTGAGTAGACTCTTCAGGAAAAGAATAACGCAAGCATTAATTTGTGAAATTGAAATTATTGTTGATTGTAATTTTTTCTGCACTACAAGTTCACACTTTCTATTAACATCGACTGAATTGCTATCTTTGTAATTTCTACGAAATGAAAGAATAAATGTCCAGGCAATAATTATTATTATTCTACTTGGTGAACTTCTTGTTGCAGAAACAGAATCGAGATTCCAACAATAATTAATTAATTCAGTAATCCAGCATTTTTGGAGACTATTTATTGGCGCTTCGCTTTAATAGGGTCGGTTACTCCGGGTATTTGGCATGTGAGATTTTTGGGAGAAAACTTGGAAGATTTATGTGCAATTGATTTACTCGTCGTCAGAGTAATTCAACATATACTAACAGAAATTGATTTTTATTTCCAACACAACTCTCCCAAAGTTTCTAACAAAAATTTCCCATGTCAAATATCTGAAGTAATCGACCCGATAAAAGCGAAGCGACAACAAACAATCTATATTGACCCTGCAGTAAACAAAAATCTGTAGTCCAATATTTTCAAGTTGTCGAAGTTAATAATAAATCTCAATACTAAGTGTAATCATTCCACGGAAATAAATTAAATTCTCGGATTTCGTATAGAAAAAAATCTCATGTCTCAAAAATCATATAAAAAAAATCTCAAAATTCAAAAATATCAAAAATCTCACTAAACTCTTGCTTTTTATTAGTGTAAATTGAAAATAAATTGTATGTGTTAATCGTGCACTTAATTTGTTTTAATTAATTAAAAAAATTTATTATCTGACTAAGAGTATACTCCAGATTTATGAGTCATTGACTGACTCACAGGCTAAAAAATCCAAAGGGTGAATCTACTCACAAAAAAATTAAACTTTGACTCTAACTCACTAAACCTAAAGTGTCAGAGAGTCGACTCACTGAGAGTCAATGACTCTGACTCAGCCTATAATGTGAGTCATGTGATACTCAAAGTTAAATTACTTTTTCCTAATGTGCCCAATCAGATATATGGGCTCCAAGACGCCAGATCTAGGATCAGCTGCTAGATTTAGCAGCTTAGCTTCTAAATACAGTAGGTCAGCCCCGACGCTACCCTTATATCTTAAGTGGCTGAGCTGCTAAATCTAGCAGCCCGACCCCAGATCCAGCAGCTGAGCTGCTACTTATAGTGTATTCAACTTGACTCGTGTTGTGAAAGAAAACACGATTTTTCTTTACTGACTTCAGAAAAAGCTAATGAGCCATTCAGCCATGGCTCAGCCATGTGGTAGAACTGGCTCATGATCCATGGCTCTGGCACAAATTTGTTGTATGAGCCAGAGTCATGCTCTGGCTCTAACTCAAAAAATTTTGTGAGCCAGCTCGAGCTAAACCCATTGAGCCAGAGCCATGCGGAACACTAGTGTGTGTCCAACCTTTTACTTTAAGTATTTAATGATTTCCATTTCTCTCATCTTCTGCCTTGAATTGAAAAAAATAATTTTTTAGTAAAGTCTTTTAACTTTCATTTGAATATTTGAATGAGCAGATTACCGCTGTTATTTCCCGCAATAAATTAAAAGCTAGAAATAATGAAAGAATAAAAAGCCAATGAATGATAAACATCGATGGATGCGCAGCAATGCCATAATACGCTTCAATTCATCACATTTCAACGACGACGCGTCGTTGTGCGTTCAATAAAAGGAAATTAATCAATTAAATTTATTTTTAGATTTATAGTGGAAACTCAATCAGGATTAAAGATAATGAGAGAAAGATGAGTGGTATAAATGCGCGTAGTAGTAATTGGGCACTATATGTTTTTTTGTCCTTTAGCTTTATCAAAAGTTCCTTAATTTGGTCTAGATNTTCAACGACGACGCGTCGTTGTGCGTTCAATAAAAGGAAATTAATCAATTAAATTTATTTTTAGATTTATAGTGAAAACTCAATCAGGATTAAAGATAATGAGAGAAAGATGAGTGGTATAAATGCACGTAGTAGTAATTGGGCACTATATGTTTTTTTGTCCTTTAGCTTTATCAAAAGTTCCTTAATTTGGTCTAGATTACAAATGGTTCGATTTCCTTGGCAGCATTTGGNTTACAAATGGTTCGATTTCCTTGGCAGCATTTGGTCACATGAGGTAATGCCTTGATGGCATTTTCTTTATCCTTCAATGAAGAATTTGACTTTTCAATATGCTCCTGAAATTTTTGTGAACTTCCATGCTTTTGGATACCCTTACATAGCCAAGGCATTGATAGATCAAGGGCTAGCTTGATTTGTGCTTCAAAAATTCACCCACATGACAACACATTAACCAAAACTCATAAACTTATTTATTAGTGTTCTCCATGACTCCCAGTTTGGCCGGAGTCAGAGTCATTGACTCTGAGAGTCATGACTCTGACTCTCTAAATGTTGGGAGTCGACTCTCGGAGTCATGACTCTGACTCCTTGAATTTTGGGAGTCGACTCTGAGTCAGACTCAGAGTCATGACTCTCGACTCCGGAGTTGCATAATACAAAAATGAAAAATCGGGTCTGAAATTGATTTTTTTTTATACATTTAGTTTCCTTGTTTCTAAGTTTGCTAATTTTCTAAGTTTCCTGGACAACAAGAAACTAAAAAAGCCACTTTCATCAGGTTTAATAAACAATTCGTAACTTTTTANAACTAAAAAAGCCACTTTCATCAGGTTTAATAAACAATTCGTAACTTTTTAAAAATATTTCTTTGTAAAAATAACTATCAAAATAATATTTGCATGTAAATTTTGTTAAAAAATAGTCCCATATGCCCATGTGTGCACGTTTCAAAAGCTTCATGACTCCCAAGTCTGGGAGTCGACTCCCAGAGTCATGACTCTGACTCCCAAAACCCTTGGAGTCAGAGTCATCAAATGACTCCCGACTCCCAAAAACCCTGGGAGTCAGAGTCAGAGTAAGAGTCATGACTCCGGAGTCAGAGTCATGGAGAACACTATTATTTATTTCGTACCTTCAGTAGGTCCGACACTTCGAAGTTCTAAAACCAACTCCAAGTCAAGACTCAATTCTTTAGTATCTGTGGATTCGGAAGTTGTAGACATAATTAATAAGGAGAAACATGCGAAAAAAAAATATGAGTCTTTAAGTTCAATGACATATCCAAGTTTTTTGCCCATTTTCGTGGAAGCAGGATCAGTTCCTATATAGATGAAGAATCTTGTAACCATAAATATAATTTTACTAAGAGTACATAATTTGTGTAAGTATAAAGACCTATGCAGGTACCTATTGGGTTCTCAATTTTGGGTAAAAATTCGGAAAATGATTTGCAAAATAGACTCTCGAATGTCCAATGTCACAATTACTGAAACAGATTGACTGCCTAAGGGATTTGGCTTATTAACTGGAGAAATAATTATTATTGTACAAAGTGTAAATTACATTCTGAAGATTCCGAGTCACAACTGCACCTAAAATTAAAGAAATTTAGCTTAGAACGGCCTTTCAGGACGCATGTATACAGTTTGTTTGAATGCTTCGTTTCTTAAGCGGTCTCCATGGGTCCTGCGACCTGTAATCAATCACCAGCAGTAGCAGCTTATCCAAAATTTTAGACATTTTGTAGATTCAAAATTGTCTACATAAATTTTTTAAACCTTCATTAAAAATCTTTCTACTGTTGATTAGCCAAAAAATGATTTTCTTTTGAATCCGTTCTTCTGGATTTAATTAAACGTTACATTAAGCGTTAGTAATTTAATTAGCATTAAGGTTAGTAATGTTCACATTGGCTAACTAATTTGTTAAAGTTTTAATAACTACCGAGTTGTTCAATAAGCATGCCCCAAGAAAATTTGAAACTTGAAACTCAACTAATCGTATTCGAATATTTGATTATAACCTGATTAACAAGCTCTGCAGAATTGACTATGAAGTACACTTGCCATTTAAACTCCATATAAAATCGAAGAATATGTACAGTGTGATTAATCTTTTATTTCACCCACTTTCTCCAATTTTACCGTAGCTCCTCCCAATTTATGCTGTTGCTGGCAATAGTGTGAAAAAAATGACGTCATGTTTTCTAGGGTGCAAAAACAACTTTAATCACCCTGTATTGTTTATCTCGATTTCTACACTCATCATTGGTTACTAGATGTTTATTCTCAATAAATATAATTTATATTGTGATTTTGTCGGAACGATTATAAGGAAAATCATGAAGAAGTAGTCTCTAATAAGGAGCTTGGAAATTATACAAAAGTTAAGTAGACAACTCTGTTTGACCCCAAAGTATATGGCTAATAATAGCTAAAGCACAATTAATATCATAAACTTAATATAAATAACACTGGGTAAAGAAATCCTTTGATAGTTTAATTCTCAAAAGAATTTGAGGATTGGTTTTGTTTTGCTGCATTGAAGGATTTTTGAAAAGAATTATTACAAAATGGAGTCATTTTTAGTGATGATAAAATTTGATTTGATTAATAATCTTTGTGGATAAAATTATTCTAATGAAAAAATTGATACAATAGCTATTTCTTACTTAATTTCGCTGAATTACGGTAACAAATACAGGTTCAATATATACATCTTGTCAAGTAGTGAGTCAACAGTCAACTATCACATCAGGTACGAATATGTGTGATGGGATCGGAACGAAAAAAAAATTCTTGGTAAAACTTGGAATAAAATTGTTTAAAAATTAAAAATAACTGTGACTAAATTGACCCAATAGAGTAACGCTTTGACCCTTTGAACTTCCCAATAATGTTGCAAATTTTGAGTGCAGGACCCAACTTGAGTCCCATATATTTCATCATCATTTCTGAATTTAACAGCAACATTGCCTTTCCGTCGATTTCCTAAATAAGTCAAAGAAAGGAGAATTGAAAACGTTACTTGGTTCGGACTTGTGTAAGAACTTACATGACTTCGAAAAATGTTTGCATGGATAGCCATGCTCGTGTCAACGGAAGTAATGTGATTGATTACTTCGTCTACACTCCAGTCAGTGGGGTCAGTTCTATTCTGTCCATTACTAATACTCTGTTCAATTCTACTGAGGTGAGGGCTGTTGTTTTGAAGTGACCCCTGTCGTGGGTAGAGTGTGAGAGTCTGCGTTGTCTGAGGGAGTGGTTGTACGGCTTGTTCTTGTTTTATTCTTTGGTTTTGATTACCTGAGGATTTGGTGTTGGTAACAAGAGATTGTGCAGTAACACAAGAATTTGGAATTGCTGTTAAACTGAGACGGTTGTACTGATCCACTGAATTAGTAGACTCCTTCGGAAATTCATCTGACTCTGACCGTTTTTTGATAGATGGGATAATGTCAATACTAGATGCTTCAGCAGGACGCTTTCGGGACGACTCAACACTACCATCATTCTTAATTGTAGTTGTTGTAGTACATTGTGTACACTCTCCAATACCAACGAAACTTTCGCAACACCCAATACTTCTTAGAAATCCCTGTATTTCATCCCAGAAATCTTCTGCAGTATCAACACTTCTGAGTTTTAGTCGTACTTTCCCAGAAGAAACTAATTTTCCATTTCCTTGCTTGACAAATTGACTTATTACTTTGGGATCAATTGCACTCCGGAGAAGAAGGTCCATTACTTGTAGGATCATCTCAGATGGAACAAAAGGGCCATATGTTGAGTTCAATTCTGATACTTTAATTGCGTGTAAATATCCTCCTAACTCACATGATTTGTTAATGTTGACCATCATAGAGGGATCTTCTTCTGATGGGTAAATGACATTTGTTGATGGACCCTTTTGTCCTATAGAACAAAAATCAAATCAGAAAAGAATTTACTCATTGTAAAGTGTACCCACGACAAAACCAACCGTAGGCTGAACCTTGACATGAAACTATTAGTTATGATGACATCCATGATACGAAACCGTATGTAAGNACGACAAAACCAACCGTAGGCTGAACCTTGACATGAAACTATTAGTTATGATGACATCCATGATACGAAACCGTAGGTAAGCAGAAGTACCAACAATGATAGAACGATACATAACTAAGCTGTCTTGCAAATATGACTGTAACTGATTATCTAGATACCCAAGCTCTTCACTGGGGAAACAGTGAGTTTATGTTCTTCAACTTCAAGGGGTAGTAGAAACCTTTGTATAAGTCATTCATAGTAATGAAAATAGTAATTGGAAAAATTTCGTGGAATTCGTGGAATTAGTTAAAATATAAAATAAAAAGCTCCAATTTCTTGGAAATAACGTTGAGTAGTATGACGATTTCGTGGTTCGTTAGACAGACGAACGCACATGCTAAATATAATACTTTGCTACTACTAAAGTAGTCTACAAGTAAAAAATTTTAATCAATAATTGGAAATTGGACATTCTAAATGAAATTCCAAATGAAAAGCTTAAGCTACAAAATCAGTGATAAGAATTTGAAATTAAAATTCCAAAAATTACCTGGAGCTTGAAGTGGATGACCGTTGAGTGAGCACCTATCAAGATCAATAATCATTGATTGAAGCACCAGAGAATCTTAAGAAATCAGTACATTCACACCTCGCTTCGAAGCACAAAAATACTTACCAACCAACGGGGAAAATATCACGACAATCAAAACTTGTCCAATAGTCAAACGCTCCACGCCAACCGTCAAAAGTGACATGAATACTCTCCCCCTTTATTTCACCTGCAAAATACCGTTACTTCTAGATAAAAAAAGCAAGAAAACATCAGACTAATACTCAAACATCAGACTTACCGATTGTAGCAACACATATGAGATGCGGGTTCTTTAGATCCACTGCTTCCAATTTCATGCCAACTCTGAAATAATTGCCTTTCGGAGGAGGTGGGGATGGTTTGAAGCATTTTTTTGATGCCATTTCAGCTCCATTTAAAGTTTTGTGAAGAAACACAGGCCAAAATGAAGCATTCTTACGAAACCCGAGCGGTGGTTGTAGCATTCCACCCTTCTCTTTACAATTCCCAATATAACTGATTTCATCGGAATCGACAAGCCTCCAGAAGTCATTGGAATTGTCAGACCCATCTAGCCTCAGCTTCAATCTTGGGCCAAGTGAACCAATCACTGTCGCAATACAGGTAGATGTGGTGTTGCGTGGATCAATTGCTTCCAATTTCATTCCAGGTTTGAATTCATTAGGAGGGGGGTTTATGTGCTGAATTCAGTTAAGCAAGAATAAAATGGATCAGAATAAGTTTATAAACAATAAATTTTCTGAAGCGTCTTGCCTGTCTGAAATAATGCACCGGCGCTGGTTGAGCTACACATTCTTCCATATATGTCTCCCAATTTTGACTAAAGTCATGACTTCCTTCAGGAGAGACTCTTGGGGGACCAGAAGGAAACTTAACTGCATTTTTCTTAGCCAGGGTCTCAACATGATTTTCAGAGTTTGTGCTGCTAACTAAATTTGGAGGCATCAGGGGGGCAGAGCCAGTTGACCTTTGTTGTTCTCTGTTTTGAAATTTAGCCAAACATTCAGTACTACAGAATTCTTTGGATTGTGTAGCCATTTCCAGTCGAATTGGAGCCCCGCGGAGAACATTGTCACAAGTAGCACATGCTCCCTGCAAAATATTGTTTAAGTAATAGAAAAAGCTTGCAATTATTTTCAACAGGTATAATTACTTTGCTGTAAGCTGCTCTAAATCCAGCTAAGCATGCTGCTGAACAAAACTCTCGCTTCCCATGCTGAGTTGGCAGAATAAACATCAGCGTTTCCTTCATCTCTGTGCACCAAATACACATAACTCTCTCTGCAGGTTTCGACTTTGGTGGTCTTCCTGGTCCAATTTTCTCTAAAATCAACAAACGTTTAACAACTTAAAACTAGGCATGTTGCGGATAGCATATCCGGCGTTTTTTGATTGCGGGATATCGGATATCCGACATGCTTGCTTAATAAAGCTCGTATTGCACTTAGCTTTTATTCAAACAAGTTTTGATTCATTTCACACCACCGTGCAGGGGTCAATTTTTAAACTCTCTAATACATTTAATATATACTCCAATATATTAAATCTAATACATTTATTGATTCATTTCTTAAGATTTCTGACAAAATTGTCTAGAAAATTATCCGCGCAGATACCTATAAGTATCCGGTATCCGGCAGTTTTAGGCGCAGGATATCCGGTTGCCGGATATTCGCAACAAAACCAAGGTCATTGTAGATCATTTTTTGTTGCTTCGCTTTATAAAGCGAAGCGACAACATCCGGTCTCCATTAGAAATTGCAAATATTGATGCTCACGACGACGCTGAGCTATAAAACTAAAACCACTCCATCCACATAGATACTAGTAGCCTGTTAATTTCACGAAATTTTGAGATTATTATAGGAGTTTCAAATCCTAGAAATATAATTATCGACCAAAACTCAAAAGTTTATTATTTTGGAACACTTACTTTCTGACATTGTGGAGTTGCCCCTTTTGCCTTCGAACAAGAAATGGACAATTACTACACACTCAGCTGCTGAATTAACCTGAAATGAACCGTCAAATTCAAATTTTGATCAAATATTTCAACATACAAATTTGCTCTCACACTAGTTCGTAATTAGACCAGCTTATCTCATGTGACAAACTAACGATTACAACTTACGCAAGGCCAGATGATTNGAGTTGCCCCTTTTGCCTTCGAACAAGAAATGGACAATTACTACACACTCAGCTGCTGAATTAACCTGAAATGATCCGTCAAATTCAAATTTTGATCAAATATTTCAACATACAAATTTGCTCTCATACTAGTTCGTAATTAGACCAGCTTATCTCATGTGACAAACTAACGATTACAACTTACGCAAGGCCAGATGATTNTACTAGTTCGTAATTAGACCAGCTTATCTCATGTGACAAACTAACGATTACAACTTACGCAAGGCCAGATGATTCATTGTTAACGCCAGATACCCGTATTCCTAAGTGGTATCCCAATTCCGAAATGTCATAGCATCAACTCAGACCTATTACACTTACACATGACATCGATTCGATTAATAACAAACTAAACAAATCTGAAATGTCTTTGTGTAAGTAGACAGCACAGCATTGTTGTGACGAACTTTTGTTAGTGCAGTTTAAGAAAAATAAACAACATCAATTTAATCGTTGAGTGAGTCTTGAGTTAAGCAGTGATCTTTTTAACTTTTCGGTGAATTTCGAATTCGATCGAAATTTTGAACAACAAACTTTCGTAGTTNTAAGCAGTGATCTTTTTAACTTTTCGGTGAATTTCGAATTCGATCGAAATTTTGAACAACAAACTTTCGTAGTTAGCTCCATCTGCGTGTTAGTTAAGTACCAGAAAAATTTTATTGCAATTGGAAATAGAAGTTTCAGCCGTCATAATAATAGCGGCGGCGAACTACCTATTTACAGAAAGCTATTGGCGGCTTTGTTCATCAATGGCGACGAATTAAAAAAAATTCTTACAGGCAGGTTAATACAACGATTTGACAAAACTCTGCCTATTTGTAGCTTATAATGCATTAGTTTATTGTTTGCATAACAAAGGTAGATAGATATTGATAAAATACTGTTACTTTGTAATACTTATGACCAAACGTCGGCGGTTTAGCTCCAGCTCCGCTCCCGCTCCCAAACAATGGTGTCCCCTCGCTCCGCTCTCGATCCCAAACAATAATGTCACCTCGCTCCGCTCCAGCTCCCGCTCCCGCTCCCTAAAAATATTGTCTTGTCGCTCCGATCCAGCTTTTTAAAAATATTATCTGATCGCTCTCGCTCTATAAAAAAATTGCTGATTCGCTGTGCTCTCTCTTTACAGATAATGCCGCTCCGCTCTCGCTCTCCATCCACAATTTATTCACCATCCGTTCCAATCTCGCTCTAATATGTTTCGTCCACTCCGCTCTCACTACCATAACGTCCACCGCGTCGCGCTCACTCCCAAAATTTTCTACCATACCATACGTACCTTAAAGCACGGCGTACCTTCCATACCCCGTACCTACTAAAATGGTTAAGCCGTAAAATATCGTACCACGTACTTGAGGTACGGGATACGGCGTATCTTCAGTACCAAAAGGTAAGGCGTATCCAAAAGGCCTGTTTATGCTTTCAACACGATGCGATTAGTCTGAAAAGGAAATGAAAAATAAATGAACAATTTGAAGTGAGGATTTTTTAAATATAGATATTCAGATGATTCTATTGACAACAAACGAGTTATAGATTTGAGCAAAATTGTAGTCCCTGGCAATTAACTTAACGGCAAAAAACTTACTTTTGACTCTTTTCCTTTGCTGGAGAATAGAGACAATAGTCAGATAAGATAATTGCACCAATTTCTTTCTACCTAAAAAGTTTCTTACCTTGAAACTAGTCCATGAGTTCGAAACTTGTCAAAATTAAAAAGTAGTGAGTCAAGTCGAAGAAATGGTAATTATAGGTTGATAGGTTCACCAGGTAATAAGTTTCAGTTGTTTGGAAGTTACGATTTTGGCAGGACATTCTGTCATAAAATGCAGGGACATGGAATTTTCTCTGACTACAGGACTACACTGACTGTTCCGAACATCCAAACGCTCCATAGGGCGTAGACAACCAAGTCGATGTTTTAACTCCAGCTCTGAGACGCATCGCTGGCTCCGCTCCCTGCCGCTCTACTGTGCATCGCTCTTGCTCCCGCAAACTATTGACATCCCTCCAAGCTCGCTCCCACAAATTTATTGACAACGTCCCGCTCTCGATTCCTGATTGTTGTTCCCCATACGCTCCGCTCTCGTTCCTTGAATGTTTTCATCTTTCCGCTATGCTCTCGGCCTCGCTCCCGAAATTGCCGTTGCTTCCTCTCCGCTCTCGCTCCTGAAAATACCGTTGCTTCCGCTTCACTTTCGTGCTCGTTCCGAACAATTTCGTCCACACTGATCCGCTCTCAGTGTCGCTCGTTTTATTAATTCTCATTTCGCTCCGCTCTCGCTTCCACTCTTTGTAGGAGCGGAGCGGGAACGAAAAAGGGAACGAATACCGCGTGATTTTTTGTTAATAAAACTAGTCAAATCCGATTTTCTTTTAAATTTTGTACGAATCGTATTAACTATAATTCATAATTTACAAATTTGCATAAATTTATAAATTATTAAAATAGATACAGCAGCGGTGGTTCAGTGTTATACTCATCCCCACAAAATTTATACAAATTTATTGATTTAATAATTTATTAAAATTATAATTTTAATAAATTATTATATTATTAAGTTTGTATAAATGTTGTGGGCATAAGAGGTTCGTATAAAGTACATCATTTTAGAATTTTATAAATGGCCTGATTATTTGTACTCTCAGCTAAAATTTTTATTGGTAAAATGCAAAGGAGCCCCGTATTCTAATTTATCAATTTGCAACGTAATGAAACGTTAAAATGGTTCCATTCCGCTTCCGCTTGTTATTACTATTCGATAGACACCCCAGATGCAAATCCTTTGAACCTTCGATCTTCGATTTTGTGTTTCTCGTTTCCCCTTCGATCGAAGATGAAAGGGAACGAGGGCAGTTTTCCCCTTCGATCTTGGATCGAAGAGGAAAACTGCCCTTCGCATCACCTCTAGATTTAACGAACAATTATTGAATTGTAGAGTCCGTTCAATATTCGAATATAATGAACTCCGACTATACTGAATATTTCTGCCGGTCCTTATGCATTCACTATAACCGGACATCACTGTAAAAGAAGACGGAAATTTGTAATTAAGAATTAAAAATTAATTGCCAACTATCAACATTTTACCTTTTTACCTTTCCTGATTACATTTTGATGTCCATCATAATAAAATAACATTAAAAAATAACAGTTCAGAACGGCGTCGGGAACACTCAATATTTTAATGAATCTTGAATTATACACAAACAAAAATTTGAAGTAAATAAAAAAGGACATTTAAGAGCGACATCGGGAACACTCTTAATATTTTTCATTTAATGAATGTTGAATTATCCGCAAACCAAAATTTAAGTATGTCATCAGAAGTCATTGCAAGTTGAGCAGTTTCATTAGAAAGATTATCTATTACATCAATAATTGCATTATGCTTCATAAGAATTTTGATGGTTTCGTAATTTCTTTCTAAAACAGCATTGTGCAACGGAGTCAACCCTAAGCTACCAATTGCGTCCCCGTTTGATCCATGTGAAAGTAGTAATGTGATTGCTTCTTGATTAGTGCTCAGTTATTGGTGTATTGCCATCACTCCTTCTATAATTAACATTTACTCCATTCATCAGCAAGTGACGGGCTATACCGATTTCACCCATCGTGATAGCAACATGAATAAGTGAATCCCCTGATTCAAGCAAAGCAGTTGCAAGTTTTCGGTCCTTCAGTCCTTTCGCCTCTTCTGCGTAATGATGTGTAATTAATTTTAACGTGCTTTCCATTGCTCCTATTTCTACACTGTAAAACAAAAAAAATTAAATTAATTTACATTCTCTATATATACTGATAACTATTCAAATAAAATTTAATCAGATTAGCTAAGCGGTATGCTAACAGTTTTCGTTTTCAACAGAACCTCAAGAAGCGGTTATCTTCATTCTCCTTGCAGTTAACCAAACGGTTACCACTTTTTACAGATCATAACTACCTAATGACAGTGATGGGCAACACAAGCGCTATCCCAACCCAACCCAACTTTAGAATTTTTTAAAGTCTCCTCCAACCCAACTTTGAAATTTTTTAGTCTCCCCAACCCAACCCAACTTCGGAATTTTTTATAGTCTCTCCAACCCAACCCAACCCACCTCGGAAATTTTTAAGGTCTCCCCAAGCCAACCAACTTCTGAATTTTTTAAAGTTCCCCATCTCAACCCAACCCAACTTGGGAATTTTTTAAAGTCTTTCCAACCCAACCTAATTTGGGAATTTTTTAAAGTATCCCCAACCCAACCCGACTTCGCTCTCCCTGTCACTTGTAATTGTAATTGTAATGTAATTGTAATTGTAATTCCGCTCCGCTGTCGTTCTGATTGTTTTCCCCAATCGCTCACTCTCGCTCCTAAAAATTTGTGGGAGCGAATACAGCCGAGCTTTGTTCTTTGGAATTTATTTTTCCATCTAGGTAATCATTCTCAACAAATAACATGTGAAGCCATGCAGTGACAAGCACAGGCGGGCATATTTTTTCATAGGCCTAGGCCAGTCGGACACTACATTATAAAACCTCACTCATCAATAATTTGAAACTTCTGATACATGATCACATCATAATTTCTAAATTTACTTCAAAAATATTATATGATATTATTTATTTTGGTGACATTGTAATCCCCTCATAATATTACCAGTTATGATGCGGTTACGTAATTCAAGGCAGATGGAGCTAAATAGTAAAGACCTCTATTCATTTTAAAGACTGACCTTGGGCTCTGATAATAATATCCTGCTTTGATTAATAAAATCCTCTCATCTTCTGCACTGTTACTATTTTTAATAACTCATTTCATTTCTATTGGAATTGCTTATTTGTTTATGAGGCTTATTATGTTATGACTACCGGGCTGACCATGATGCCCGGCGTGCCAGATACAGGTATGGTTAGCTCCACGATCCTTTACTATCGTTTGCAATTTAAGTCCAGTTCGCTTTTTGAACTCTCTTATTTCCTTCTAACTTGAGGTTTATTTATGTTTCGAAAACACCCGTGATACAAAAAAAAAAACGATAGTGAAAGTGATTTCGCAGTAAAATCGCAAAATAAAATGTTGGAGCTTGAGTGGAAAAAGACTTAATTTAATCTTTATGTGGTCGGATGGGAAAAATTGTGATAATGACATAATTGGATATGAGATGACAATAGAAATTCATGTACATTATGCCAAATTAGGAAATACTCGTATCCTGGGATTGTGAAAATATTTGAGAAAAATTAAAGTTAATTAAGTTAGAACGGAAAAATTATGCTTTGGTGTAAAATTACATCAGGGAGTTAGTAAATTGCCAATTTAAGAAATACGCGAACGCGAGCATTAGGAAAATATTTCTCACATAGTAGTTGACCAATTTGACTGGGTAAAATTAAGTAGAGTGTTAAATTACATCAATAATTTTCTAAATTGTGCTGATTCAGGGGATCCTAGAATCCATGCAAAGAAAAATATTTGTCAAAAATTGGATTTGAAAAATTTGAGTGACAGAAATTAGAATTGGGTGTAAAATTACAATTGTCCTAGGAGTGACAGCAGCGGGACAAAAGCTTACACCAATGGTAATTTTCAAAAGAAGACACTACCAAAAGAAAAATTTCCAGCAAATATAATTGTCAGATAATATTTTCACTTGAAACCCCATTCTTAACAGCTGATTCTTTACTTTTATCACTTTCTGTGTTTATGTCTGTTAGGACATTTTAGAAACTATGCTTTATGAAATGTAACGGCACGAGATTTTTCATTATTTATTATGAGTTTGGTTATTTTATTATATTTCAGGGTTAATTCAAAGGGATGGATAAATGATGGTTTAGTTGAAAATTGGATGTTGATATCGTGGAAAGGAAGACCAGGGTCCTGTGCCACAATCACTGACATTTGNAATCACTGACATTTTGACGGTGACATATTGACATATCGACAGTTGACATTGACAGAAATGCTAAAATAACGCGCCACGAAAAAAATGTCATATTCAAGGATTTTTGACACTTGTCAAAATTTTCTGACATTTTTATGTCAAATATAGTAAATATATTCGGTTCATTCTAAATTGTTTTTTGAAACCAAAATCAGTGGATGGGATGAAATTCATTCTTACTTTGTATTCTTTTTTTAGTGGACGAAGCACTACGTCAATATCTTCACTGTCGCTGCTACTAGAGTCGCTGACATCAAACGTAGCCATAAGTCAACAATTTTTATAAAAAAAAATTTACTTTTCTAAAACGGACAGAGCTAAATCCCTCTGTCAAATATTTATGACATTTTTGACAAATATAAGACAATGTCGCACAGACGAGAAAAAGTTAATGACATTTACTTGTAGAATGTCAAATTCTCCCTGTCGAATGTCGAAATTCACATGTCACTGTCATATGTCACTGCCATCTTTGTGGCGTGATATTTTGTGTAAATTGTTGACAAATACCTGTGAATGTCAATATGTCAATATGTCATTTGATTGTGGCATAGGACCCAGGGAGGTTTTTCACAAATCCGAAGAAGTCCGAATGTTTACTCTTTGACGCTTGTCGAGCACACTTGACCACAGATGTTAAAAATATGTGATTCATAAGTATACCGAGCTTTCTGTAATCGCTGGGTACTTACTAAACTTGTTCAACCATTGGATATATCCGTCAACAAGTCATTCAAAGGGCAAATGCAGAAGCAGTGGCACGAATGGATGTTGAAAATGGAAGTAGCGATCTATACTAAAGGCGGTCACCGTCGAAAAGCGATTTACTCTACAATACGCTTGTGGATTGTCGAAGCCTGGAGAGCAGTGTCGCCTGACAGTTTATAATAGATTCGAAAAGTCGGTAATTCAATCTTACTTGAATGAAACAGGTGGAGACAACGAATGGATTTGGAAATGAAGATGTCAGTGACAGCGACTTGAATCAGAGATTAGCTCAAATTGAAATTGAGGACGTAGATTAAGACAGTCAAAATTTGGAAGACGAGTTTGGCGGATTAAATTAAGAATCCGGGGACATTGAATACGATTTCATTATTTGAACTTCCTATCAAATTTAATAAATTTCACTTAATGAGTCATTTTTATCAGATAAACCTCCCTCATGTATAAACCGCAGAGAAAATGTAAAACTGCTAAGGCTAGAAAACCGCGGTTTGTACGCAAAGAATAAGATACATGAAAATTTTGAAAAAATTTCNAAAATGTAAAACTGCTAAGGCTAGAAAACCGCGGTTTGTACGCAAAGAATAAGATACATGAAAATTTTGAAAAAATTTCTAATTTAGGAAATAACTGCAGCCGGGCACTATGAGAAAACCGGGTAAGAAACTACACTTGGTCCAATTTTGATGCGATAAATTCCGAATGGATGTCTAATTATGTCAGCAATTTTGGAATATTCTCAATACCCAAATAATATTTCTTAATTTGGTAAAATCTAAATAATATAAAATTCCTAATGTCATTTCATATCTATTTATTTCATTATCATAATTTTTCCCATTGGACCACGTCAAGATTAAAATTAAAATTAAAATTAAACACTATTTTCATCTTGCTAGTAATGTACCGTGGTTAGTAAATTGAGTTCGTCACANCTAATTTAGGAAATAACTGCAGCCGGGCACTATGAGAAAACCGGGTAAGAAACTACACTTGGTCCAATTTTGATACGATAAATTCCGAATGGATGTCTAATTATGTCAGTAATTTTGGAATATTCTCAATACCCAAATAATATTTCTTAATTTGGTAAAATCTAAATAATATAAAATTCCTAATGTCATTTCATATCTATTTACTTCATTATCATAATTTTTCCCATTGGACCACGTCAAGATTAAAATTAAAATTAAACACTATTTTCATCTTGCTAGTAATGTACCGTGGTTAGTAAATTGAGTTCGTCACACGTCGCCCAATATCTACTTGAATCGTCGAAATTTAGCTAATTTCTGAATTATGCATCTTTTAGTTATTCGTTTCCTGTTCTGGTATTATTTTCACTAGTGTACTACAAAAATTCAGATCTTTTATAATACAATCTGGATGTAAATATTTAAATCTTACAGTTCAATTTGTGTTGGTTTGAATTAATATTTTAATTAGGCCGTGTAAAAGCATTACCCGTCTCACGAATGACTTTCATAAAAACATACTCAGATAATTGGTTCATTTCATTAACCAAAATTGATTTCTGTTGCATTCTCAAAAAGAATGAAGTGTTTATTATAAATGAAACTTAAGAATAAATGTAAAAAACTTAACGTGGCATGAATTCAAGTTCAGAAAAATATTTTTTATTGCTGGATAAATCTATTAGTTATTTTTGTCCCAAACTCTTTGCCGTTGATATCCTGACTTGTCAAATATTTTCGCAGAATGTAATATTTTTTGTTCTAAAATATATTTTTTCTATCCAACCGAATTGAACTCAAATCGGTAGACACAGTCGACCCCAATTAAGTTATGTTCTCTAGGTGACCGGAAACCTCATCCAGCCCGGTATTTCTGTCAGCTTTAAGGTCTGCTACTCTATTCCGCCAACTTTTAAAAAAAATACTAAAAGATTAGATGAGTTCAGCAAACAAGGAAACTTCAACCTTCTCTTCACAAATCAATAAATAAATAAATTCCTTCCCACGAACAATTAAAACTACCGCCATTAGTAATGGGCATCTGTAACAACCATCCGTCTAGTATAAATAAACTTAAAACATTAGACTAAATAAAAATTTAAGCAAATAACTTCATGAAATACTTCCAGAAAACTTCATTCCAGAATTCGGACACGTGAGCCGTCAATCTAGCAAAAATATAGGGTACGAAGTTGGCATCAAGGTATAAGAGTCATGTAGAATTTGAAAAGAAAATTTCCGGAATTATGTGAATTTCCGGAAAATAATTTTATTCTCAACTATAATAATCGGTGTGTATTTACTAAACCAATTAATCACAATTAAAATACGTTCTAGTTGCGTGTCAAACTTTATTTTCACTATTTGCTGTACTATTTGCTGAATATTAATTACTTTTTGCCATGTCGACATACCTGAAGAAAAAATTCACTATGATACTAACTCTCGATCTAAAAATATACAGAGGATTATTTGACAATTCGGAAGTGTCATCTGATAACCAGAATGATGCTTTTAGTTTCTCTCATATTCTTGTTGTTGTTTCATTTCTTTAGACTTATTATATGAATACTCTGGAGTCTGGACTCTAAAATAAAGAGTCAGAGAATTGACTCATTCAGTGAGGCAATCACAAAAGTAAGTCATGCGATACCCTAATCAGAACCATTTTTACAGTTACACTCCAATTAGCCAGTTTCAAAATGGTGCGGCTGGATTCAAAAATAAAGACTCCTGCATAATAAAGGTTTTTAAAATTTGACGTGCCGGTGTGTAGTGTGTAAAGTGACTCCCAAATCTCACTGAGTCAGAGTCATTGACTCCCGAGTCACTGACTCTGACTTACTGTAGTTTAGGAGTTGACTCAGGAGGCATGACTCTGACTCCCCATATTTTCGCGAGTTGACTCTTGAGCCATGACTCTGACTCTGACTCTGACTCTGACTCTGAGTCATTAAAAAATGTTTAATATCTTCTTTTAAATATTGAGAAAAATTCTATATATTGTATAAAATTTCTATAAATTGTATACGTCACTTTGCTTTTTTCTCACCTTTTGTAAATTTAGATTATCTTGAATCGATGTTGATGAACTTTGACTTTCATTAACTGAAGAATTTTCCACATTTAACACAATACAATCATCCTCCATCCTTAATTAAAAGTCCGTAAGAATGGGACGAACACAAAACACAAAAGGATGATTTATATCAGAAAGAGTAAACATTCTTAAGTAAAATGAATGCAATGAATAAGATGAATGAAACGTGTTTGAACATGAATGAATACCAAAAATCGGCTTCTGGGCAGGAAATGCACAAGAGTCATGACTCTGCTACTGATGAGTTGACTCTGAGAGTCATGACTCTGACTTTCAAACAGGGAGTGAGTCAGAGTCATATAATGACTCTGTCTCCCAAATAATTCATAGAGTCAGTAGAGTCAGAGTCATGAGAGTCAGAGTGAGAGTCAGAGTCAGAGTCAGAGTCAGAGTCAGAGTCAGAGTCATGACTCAGGAGTCAGAGTCACTTTACACACTACCGGTCAGTGTGGTTGGTGAATGCCCATGTCTTCGGGTGGTGTGCTGTTATTTTAAGTACATTTGAAAAAGTTTGTGCATTCACTTCTTAATCGATCGCATCATCATCACTTTATGACAAGCCTAGGTCGTTTAATCAAAGTTCGGCGTTTGACTTCGGGGTCTGCTCAGGAACTTGGAAAACACATTAAGGGCTCAACTCAGGTTCTTTTGGAATTGTTTTCTTTAGTTATACTCAGGGTCGGGCTCTGTTTTAAATACTTCCTTGGCTCTGCTCCTGCTCTTTTGAATATTTTCGTTGGCTTCTGCTCCGTTAATTTTTAAAATGCTACTTGTGTTCTGCTCGGGGTCTTTTGAAAAGACTTCTTTAGGCTTTACTCGGACTCTGCCTTTTAAAATTATTACCTTGGACTCCGCTCGGGCTCCTTCAAATTATTTTTCAGACTCTCATGGGGCCTGGGTTTTTCAAGGAGACAAGGCCGCTAACTGATTTTAATAAGGAAGATCTCATTTTGAAGAATTTTTCATAATAATCCCGATTATAGTATTCATTTTTGGGGAGCGGGCCTTAAGGATATCTCAAATTTAACGTTAAAGATAAAAATTTGACAAGGAAACAAATTTTTTTTTGACAAGAACCCTTGAATTATAATTCCCTTATTCCCCTTTCTTATTGAGATATTCATAGAAGAACCCGAGTGAGCAAGAACCCGAACCAGGAGCCAGGAGCCCAAACCGCCGAGCGTTGACTTCAATTGTTCATTTATTTGTTTTTTCAGTTTGTTGTTTATTCTTATCCAATCCATTCATAAGTTATCTAAGATATTGTTCAATAACTAAATTGCCTTTGCTATTTGGCTACTTATCAACAACGCTGAGAATACACAGTCTTAAATTTGCAAAGCAGCATTACACTGAACTAAAGATAAGTGTGAAGGAAGGATATGTTTGCTCCTGCGGAAGAACTCTTCCGTCGAGCAGTTTGCGCGTCATGTCAACAGGAGATAGCAGGAATCGGGATTGAATGTTCTGCTTGTCTTACTAAACTTCGATTATGTCCTGAGGTAATTACTTGTGGTAAATCGAAATTCACCATCGCCTGAATTGTATTTGGAGACATCACACTCACATTGCATAACATGTTGGATTCGACCAAAGGGGCAGCATTGAAAATTTCTAAGTTTTTTAAGATTTTCACTGCTGCCCCTTTGGTCGAATTCAACCTTACATACGTTTAAAATAATAGTATGAATGAATACGATAGGTTAGCAGGCTGAAGAGTTTTGTTAACGGCAATGTCCCATGTATTGTAGTGTTTTGGACTTGGAGCAGAAATCATCCTCTCATCAGGAACTACGCACAAATCAGATCATCCGTATCAATTTTTTGTAAGCCCCGTCTTGACATAACTTAGGTTGATTGTATCGGAATATTTAGTTATTCCTAACAAAGTTATACACTTAACTGGTGCGGCAGGATTCAACTGGTGGGATTCATGTCTTCCCATTATCATCAGCTTGGACAGCAAAGGAACAAGTTAGGTTACTGGATTCCATTGAACAGTATGGTTTCGGGAACTGGTACGATATCAGTAAAGTTGTCGAATCAAAGACACCACTAGGTAAAAGCTATTGAGTCAAGTGTCATTCTGTATAAATTTTTCCTAACTTGAGTCCATGTCTTTATTTAATAACTAGAATCTAAGGAAGAATATGTGAAACGATTTGTATCCGGAAACCTTGGTCGTGCTTGGGCGGAGGTTACTAAAAATGAGAAGATCCAGAGACCTATTGATAAAACTCAACAAGACAGTGGTCCACTCTCCCCTTCACTCACTAGGAAACTTCCTGAGCTAGAAATAGGTTCCGAAGAGGTAGTCTAATTTTATGACAACAGTACAGTTAAAGTTCCTGTAGAGAAAAGTTTGGTTTCGCTGGTTCGTTAACATCATTTTATTACTCTTGTTTCAGGTGAGTCAACTCGGATATATGCCTAAAAGGGACGACTATGAAAAGGTAAAATATTTTAATATTTTATTCTATTCATTCATAACTAAATTTTCTTAATTACAATTTGTTAGGAGTATGACAACGAAGCTGAGAAGCTTGTTTCTCAACTGGTATTTAACCCAGAAGATGAAGAAGCTGAAGTTGGTAGGTTGGTTATGCTTATGCAAGTCGTTTTGAGTGTTTATGCCTGATGTAGTTGTATAATTTGAGTAGCGTTGAAATTGGCCTTGGTGGATATGTATAGTCGCCGGTTGCGAGAGCGTGTTAGGAGAAAACGTGTTATTCGAGACTATCAACTAGTAGCTCAATTCTTCAAGAAGGATCGACTTACAACGGGGAAAAGGTTCCAGGCTTACGAGAAGTAATTCAAATTTTTGAACGTCTAGGAGATTTTTATAAATTATATTTTTATTTTACGTTTCTACAGAGAGGTATTGGAAAAATTGAAACCGTTTGCCCAGTTTCATACAGCCCTTGAGCACCACCATTTCGTACAGTATTTAGTAAAAGAGAAAGAACTAAGATTTCGGATCCAGGAGCTTTACAAGTATAGAAGGAATGGGGTGACCAAAATTGTTGAAGCAGGTTTGGATTTTCTGTCCAGAGTCAAAGTTCGTCATTTATATTTTGCTTGTAAAATTTTATGTAGCGGAATACGAGAGATTTAGAGCACGGAGGAGTCTCAAGGTTGGTCTACCCACCGTAACAGAAGAGGTACGAAACCAAATTCATTTTTAGATTAATCCGAATTTTAAAATGCAGAATTTGTTTCATATTGGGACTTTTTTTTTGTTGTCCTTCAAGCAAATAGGAGAGTCTGATGATGATGATGAAAAGCCACCCGTTCTCAGAGACGAAACTGCAGGTGTAAGTTTTAGTTTAAAATTTTTTAAGAATCCAAGAAATTTTTTACATCCATTTGAATCCAATTTTATTGATATAAAAATTAAATTTTCTAGACAAAACGACGTCGCCGGAGACGACCCCTTTGCCGTCAGAAGTCCCATACCCCAGCTGTCCTCATGCGACGTTATCAACTCAAACTCCGTGGGATCGCCATTCGGTCTGCTTACATCTCGACAGGTCGTGGGAATGGAGATAGGAAGCCAGGGAAACTTGTCCCAGCAAAAGGAAGACGGACTAAAGGATATGGAAGACCCATCTACTGCTGATATTGAAAATAAACCCTCAGTCACTCTCTTACTCCCAATGGAAATCGAGGTGGTTCAATTATCATTTTAAACTTTAGGCTGTTTTTTTTTACCAAATTTACTTTTTCAGCTCTGCCAATCTCTAAAAATGGAACCGTGGGACTACATCTGCTACAAAACTGCTCTCCTCCACGCTCCGCAACGTGAGTGTCCTATCACTGTCCCATTGGGTGATTGGACAATCATCCAGAATTTTCTTTTGGATATGAAGTGGATTTGATAGATGTGAAAATTAATAGAGATGGAAATGTTCCAGGTTACTCCGCACTCATGTATTTTTGAAGTCTAGTTCCCACATACGGTCTCATTCTCAATAGCTTATTATAATTTAGGATTTCAGGAATAAACATTTTTATCACTTTGGAAGAATTTGTTAGATTTCTGTTTTAGAGATTCCCCAGGTAGTGGCGAACCGAAAGAAGCAAGAATTGTTCGGACCAATAACCCATCGACACTTATCTTTGTCAATCGGTCCGAGGTAAAACCCATTACGATTTTGCTTGAAACCTGATTCCATCATTTTCTTGATTCTGCGCAGTGAATGTTTATCCCGTTCGCTGGTACGCATTTCAGTAACGAGAATCTCATTTAAACCAGGATAACGAAAAAGATGTAAGAGAGCATGATAGCTGACACCGAAACCAGGGAAACGGTTTACATCTGGCATTGAGACGAGACCCAATGAAGATATGTTGTGGTGATTCTGACGCATCTGCAGTAAATCCAACGTGAGAAACGCGCAGTTGCGGAGGCAAAGGACGCGGATGGATTTTGGAAGTTCACGCAGGAGAATTACATTCGGGATTCCAGGGTCTGATAGATAAAAAAAATTATTTTGTTTTATATTATTGAAATAGTTTTTTGAATTTAATTGTAGCTTACCACCGTCTTCTCGTTTGCCACTCGTTTCAATACTGATGTCAACCATTAGTTCCTCAAGTAACTCACATTCACTAAACAAACTCATATTGAGTGGGACAAGTTGGGCATCCTTCTGCCAGAGTTGAACATGAACTCCTATCTAAAGTTTACGAAATTTATCACAAACTAACCAGTAACCACCAATAATCGATAGTGTAATAATTACCTTTCTAAGAGTTCGAGCATTCATTTGGAACACCGGCTTAATTATTTTTAATGTCAACGTATGCATAACCTTAGGTAAGGCAATGTCAAATATTAGAAAATGTTAAATCGTAATTTTTAAGAATAACAAACCTGGAAAGTTTCTAATTCTTTTTGTTTAGAGATGAAAATACTCCACATTTGGTAGTTGATGCAAGTTTCTGTTAGAACGAGTGCCTTCAATTGAAGACTCAATGAAAGCTCTAAAATGGCAGATTTTGGGAATGAAATTAAATTCCCACAATCTGGTACTTTCGTGTCAATACGTGTTGGCTGAGTAGAAATTAGGAGGTGAGTCAAACTTTTGTTACTTTTTTGAAGAATTATAAGTATTCGAGAGTGTATGGCATATGTGTCCACTTTATCCTTGTCCCCACCAATTCGGACTGACAATTTTTCCAGATTTGGTCCAGTAATTACGGTCAGGAGTTTTTGAACGAATGAAAGAGACTTCCTACCTGGAAGAATTAGACTCAAATCTCGGAGACGTTCCAACTGAACTGGACTCTTCAGAATTGTATCTAGTGACCGGAAGGAGTCAGTGCTGACTCCTGACTTTGGTTCTAAACACAAGTGCAAAGAAAATCAATTTAATTTTGTTAAATTTAATCTAATTTATGGATTTTTACGATTTAATCTTGGGAAAGAAAGGCCATCCAGTATAGGTGCAGCAACAACTACATTAACAACCCGACTACAACGAGATAGAAAAGCGTCGAGATAAGGAATAGAGAGGGGTTCTTCGAACACAAGTTGTGTAACCTAGTACGCATACAAGGAGAATGAGTTTCGATGGAATTTAAACAAGAGTTTTTTTTTGGCAAGCTTACTGTATCTGGGTGTCCCTTGAATTAAAAAAAAAATTATTAACGACTATTCTTATGAAAATTGGTTTTTTTTTAGAAATCAGTGAACTCACAATGATTTGCAGAGGAGTCAGCGACGGTTGAAGAAATCTAGGGAGAGTGGAATTAAGTTGGAGATCTATCATTATTGATGAGCTCATTTACTCACCGTCCCACAATAATGGAGTCCACTATAACATCTCGCATGAAGACAAGACCATTTTTTGATGAGTCAGTGACTCTTGACTGAAGTCCAACGCGCATGCGCATCTCATTTCTAAATTTTCGGCAAACTAATTGTGCTGTTGCTCGTTCTGCACGGGAGAGATAACCCAAGATTTTCACCCGAACCTGGAATCACACAAATCAGCATGTCAGATCGAGACACTATTCATGGAACTCGCGATAAAATCCCGTGCGAATTTTGCTTCCTTACTCAATCTCATTGTAAAATTATTCATTAAAACTTTATAATCGTTTTAAAAACATACCCGTTCTGGAAGATCGAGAAGGTTCACCACAGGTCCCTCTACTTGTTTTCTGACAGGCTTTGCAAGTTGTAATTGTTTCATTAGCGATGATGCTTCCTGCAACTTTAGGGTTTGATTCAATTCCTTCCCATTGGCTGGTTTAATTGAATTCTTAAGAGTTGCGACTTTGGACATATTCACTCTTGCCAGTAATCTTAGGCCTAATGGCCTCAGAACCAACAACTTTTGTATACTTACTATTCTATCCCTTATTAAAAAAATTCTTAAAATTTGCAAACTTTTCAGTCTTGTAAGATCTGCCTGGTCTGCCTGATTGCGAAATTGTGACTATTATTGATTCAAAACAAATCAATAATATGCATGGTTTGAAAAAATGTTGTCAAGGAAAAAATTTATTCGGGAACTTTATTTATTAAATATCACTATCCTAGAAACTGGCTTACAAACTTTATTTGGTGTGAGTGAGATTCATATATTAGGTTCTTCAGTTGTCAGATTTTGTTCGTTGTTTGGGATATAGGATATCGTAGTGGCCAGGGCGATAGAGCATGTGGATTGAAGGAGTCTGTCCTTCTACATCAGGGAAATCATGATTTGCCCTATAAAAAACGGATTATTAATAAAATGGAGTAATAATGTTGGAAGTACAAATTTTACCCCAAACCACGATCCATATAAACAATTCGAACAGTTAGGTCTAGGGCTGCAGTAATAGCGACAATCTGAACATGGTCACTCTCTTTATACATGGGCTGCAAAATCAACACATCAATATTTGCTCAAAGTATTAAAAATATTCTTACTCGACTTACCTCGACTTCAAGTTGGCAAAACTAAAAATTATTATAACATGTTACTAGTTAAAAATATAATTGCAAAACTATTGATCAAGTAAGAAAAATTATCCCTAACCTCTTCTAAAGTTATTCCATCAACAAAATTTTGGTAAAACTCGGCAGAATTTTTCAGCTCAGCAGAAGTAAGAATTCGAAGGTAAACCACCAAGTACTCCGCCAATTGAGAAATCTCAAATTCCTGCTCAAGGCCTTCAGCATCGAGACCTCCAATAACCTTGTCCACCATCTAATAGAATAAAATGATTTAATTAGATATTTAATTGTTGCATATTCCCAAAGGTCAGAAATACCTCAATTAGCTGATCATAGAAGTCATCAATGGTAAATTGAGTGAACCCAGCTTGTGTGAGTTTCTCTTTACTATTTTCCACTTTTGAACGGAAAGTCTTTGCTTCTTCAGGTTTTCCAATGAGCTGTTCCAGTGTTGAATAAGATAATGCTCTGAAGAAACAGTTTCCTGAAAGTCACGCCAGTTGAATAACATTTTCATCAAAAGAGAATAAATGATTCATAATGTATTTTAGTTGGATTGATATGTTTTGTCTTGCCATCTGGTCTCATCCGTCGTAAGTGACTGTAAGATTCGCTTAGCTGAATAACCTTCTTTTGGTAAACTTCGTCCTGAGAATATTCAGACAAGAGTGCTTCAGTGACATATAGTTTTTTCCCTACAAGCGGAATGTTCTGAGAAATCTATAATGAGAAAAATTAATCAAAAACAATCTCTAAGCTCAATCTCATATTTTATAAGCCACACTCGCCTCGTTATCGATGCATTGTTGTTGTTTGATGATCAGTTCATCCGAAATTTGGGGTTCATCTGATATAAGTTTTACTTCACTGTCGGTTGGGGTTGACATCTGTCTAGTATCCCTCCTCGCGACGCAATTGTCAGAAAAACTTAATCAAGAACAAGAAAGATAAATTTAGAAACTAAAGTGAAGTCTAAGTAACTTTACTTACTTGAATGTATGGAGAAAGTTGATGGTCAACGATTTCAGGTGAGTATTCAGTCGTAGTTCATTCAATTTGACTTACTTCAATTAATTGGTTGAATTGTTATAGAAGTGAAACGAAGACGAAGCATTGCATTTAAACGTTAAAATTTGTAAAATTGAACACTGAATTTCTATAAATTTTAACCAAATTCAATACCAAAACGTCAAAATAAAAGACTACCCAACCAGAGCACTCGGAAACAAAAAACTTTTACTGAAAACTTTAACATTTTCCATACTTTCCCTTGGAGAGGCTGAAACAGTTGAGCTTGCGTGACCAGTAGGGTTTCGAATGACTCCCATTTTCTTCTGAGTCAGAATCAAGTCAGAGTCGTGGCTCATTTTCGCACTGTGGAGTCATGAATTTTAAATGACTCAATGACTCCTCGAAACACACCTGAAGGTTGAGTTAGAGTCAAGTGATTCAAACTCATGACTCTGTAACTCACTCAGTGTTAACATTCCTTCCCGAGTTACCAAACTCGGAAAGGAAGTATAAAGTAAAATCCGCACATGGAAATCAATACCGTCTCCATGTGCGTAACGGTCAGTAGAGCACGGGTTTTCGCATTGCGGATTGGTCTCAACCAATCCGCGATGAGAACGGTGCCCTTCTGGCCCAGAAAATCTTGTAGCAAAAAACTATATGAGAAAGAGGAAGCCAAAAATTCGGGGCCATTCTCTCATTAATTCTCAGTCTGCTTTCTCTTCCTCATATCTAAAACACGTCTTAAAAACAGAAAATAAATAATTTGTTTGTTTTTTAATTCAAGATATTCATAGCTTAAAGGAAGTGTTACTAATAAGACGTTGACGAGTCAGTCACAAGNTTAATTCTCAGTCTGCTTTCTCTTCCTCATATCTAAAACACGTCTTAAAAACAGAAAATAAATAATTTGTTTGTTCGGACATCCAAATCCAATTATTGACTCCCAGTGACCTCTGGGGTGGTTCTCAGCACGGCTTCCACGTAACTCTGCCCTATTTCAGTATTATTTCAGTAACAACAATACCCAAAACAGGACTAGAACAATGGTTACAAAACCACCAATAAGAACAATAACACTCAGATTCAAAGAAATTTTAAGAAAAATACACTTTCTTTTTTTTTTTATTCTAAAATTGGAAGTTAAACTTTAATTCAAGATATTCATAGCTTAAAGGAAGTGTTACTAATAAGACGTTGACGACTCAGTCACAACTCAGTGGCTCTGTTCTCTTATTGAGTCGGAGTCAACCAAAATCAGTGGCCCTGTTCTCTTATTGAGGCGGAGTCAACCAAAATCAGTGACTCTGAGGGATCGATGAGTCAGTGTCAAAGTCACGTGTCTCTGAGGAATCGATGAGTCAGTGTCAGAGTCACGTGACTCTGAGGAATCGATGAGTCAGTGTCTGAGTCGCATGACCCAGGGTTTTAGCTTAGAGCCACTGAGTCAGACTCATTCGAAACCCTGTGACTAGTTTCAGTTTAGGGTTTTACTGTAAGCTCGGCTGGTTGGTGCTATGGGTAGGACTCGGGTATTTTGACTCCGATCCAATTAATTTAAGTATTTATTGTCTCAATAATTCAAAAGTCAAATTTCGATGTTTAAGCTCCAGAAACTTAGCGCCTTGGTTAGTATTAAGATTAGGGACGCATCGCCTCAGACCAACTAGGTTAAGACGTCAACAGTTGATGGCGCCATAGAACGTTACGAATTACGATCATTCATTCATTCATAATCAAGGACACCGTTTTTATGCGTGCAATTCAATAATATTATGCGGCATTTACAAATAATTATGTGATATTATGCGCAATGATTTAAAAGATTATGTTGACTTTCTGAGGAGTATGAAAACCTTTAGCATATAAAACAAAACTTTCAAAATCGAACACAAACTCCCATACTAAAAGTATAACGTTAAGTTATAGCGATCGTTAACAAACTAATTGTAAGTAATACATGAAATATAGGTAAAATCGATTAACAATAAATCATAGATGTTAACGACCAACCAAAACTTGCACATTAATTAGAAGTTTTTAGTAGGAATTCTGGTCCAAAGTTTTGAAAAAACTCAATAATGAGGGGAGAAAACTCTCTTAACTCTGAGTCACCTGACTGATGCAGGAGAAAATGGGAACAACCTTTAGTTACAATAAACAGAGCAGATTTGATTACATGATTACATGATTAATGATTACAGAGATTATGATTACAGATTACTAATCTGTAANAAACTTTCAAAATCGAACACAAACTCCCATACTAAAAGTATAACGTTAAGTTATAGCGATCGTTAACAAACTAAGTAATACATGAAATATAGGTAAAATCGATTAACAATAAATCATAGATGTTAACGACCTACCAAAACTTGCACATTAATTAGAAGTTTTTAGTAGGAATTCTGGTCCAAAGTTTTGAAAAAACTCAATAATGAGGGGAGAAAACTCTCTTAACTCTGAGTCACCTGACTGATGCAGGAGAAAATGGGAACAACCTTAGTTACAATAAACAGAGCAGGTTTGATTACATGATTACATGATTAATGATTACAGAGATTATGATTACAGATTACTAATCTGTAATCTATAATCAAACCTTTTTAAGTAATCTATAATCAAGTGAGTTTGATTACGGATTTGCGGGCTTGTAATCATAATCAAGTAATCAAAACCCTAAATTATTTTATATCATTACATGATTACATATTATTGTTATGATGAACAACCGAAAACAATCATGTCATATATGAATTTATTACCCTTTTCATTCTTGGTGAAACAAATCATTCCACATCATTTTATACTAACACATAACTTTCCTATCCTTGATTTCTACTTCTCTCCACTTTTGTTTTTAGAGCAGTGGAGTACCGTGATACATTTTAAGTAGAACCATATTTCTTTAATTATTGATTCTACACTTGAAATACAAATAATTGCTTCCTATGCTGCANGTCTCTGAGGAATCGATGAGTCAGTGTCAGAGTCACGTGACTCTGAGGAATCGATGAGTCAGTGTCTGAGTCGCGTGACTCAGGGTTTTAGCTTAGAGCCACTGAGTCAGACTCATTCGAAACCCTGTGACTAGTTTTAGTTTAGGGTTCTAGCAAAAGTTTTCTAAAAAATTTTGTTACTGTAAGCTCGGCTGGTTGGTGCTATGGGTAGGACTCGGGTATTTTGACTCCGATCCAATTAATTTAAGTNGTTACTGTAAGCTCGGCTGGTTGGTGCTATGGGTAGGACTCGGGTATTTTGACTCCGATCCAATTAATTTAAGTCTCAATAATTCAAAAGTCAAATTTCGATGTTTAAGCTCCAGAAACTTAGCGCCTTGGTTAGTATTAAGATTAGGGACGCATCGCCTCAGACCAACTAGGTTAAGACGTCAACAGTTGATGGCGCCATAGAACGTTACGAATTACGATCATTCATTCATTCATAATCAAGGACACCGTTTTTATGCGTGCAATTCAATAATATTATGCGGCATTTACAAATAATTATGTGATATTATGCGCAATGATTTAAAAGATTATGTTGACTTTCTGAGGAGTATGAAAACCTTTAGCATATAAAACAAAACTTTCAAAATCGAACACAAACTCCCATACTAAAAGTATAACGTTAAGTTATAGCGATCGTTAACAAACTAAGTAATACATGAAATATAGGTAAAATCGATTAACAATAAATCATAGATGTTAACGACCTACCAAAACTTGCACATTAATTAGAAGTTTTTAGTAGGAATTCTGGTCCAAAGTTTTGAAAAAACTCAATAATGAGGGGAGAAAACTCTCTTAACTCTGAGTCACCTGACTGATGCAGGAGAAAATGGGAACAACCTT
>NIPM01000226.1:96427-227760 GCA_002738285.1 Holacanthella duospinosa | reverse complement strand
AATCCGTGTCGTGAATCTCAATTTGACATTGCGCGGTTTCGGTAGCTGGAAAGCAGTACAAAATTTCTCATTCCAATTTCTTGATAAATTGTTATTTGTAATTTTAAAAAAAATTGGCTAATATGGCATCCGTTAATTTATGGTAATTTAACTAGTGTATATGTGCCTGGCTTTTATACCTACCGTATATGCGGAAATGGGGGAAAGAAGGAAATATTCCCTCCTTCCTAGTTCTGTTGAAAGGAATAGAGAGAGCGTCGGCATCGTGAAATAAACTCGGCGGCGGCGGCGGCGACGGCGGCGACGGCGGCCTGCGCCGATATTTGCGTGCCACGGCGGCGTCATTTGAGTCAATTGTCGGCGGCGGCGGCGTCGGCGCGGCGGCGCAGAGGACTAGAGGGAGATACGCATTTTCTGGTGATAATGAGTAATGTCAAAATAAATTCTGAAAATAAATGTATACAGTTTCNCCCATCGTGGATTAGTTAGGATGAAGAGGGAGATACGCATTTTCTGGTGATAATGAGTAATGTCAAAATAAATTCTGAAAATAAATGTATACAGTTTCAGAAATTCCTCAGGGTGACCATACTCAGGTGAAATTCAGAGTCGGTCTCCCACGCAATTACATTTTTCGAACTTGAACCTAGTGTTCTCTATGAACCTAACTCCCAGGACTTTTGGGAGCGGAAATTATGACTGGGAGTCGACTCCCAGACTTTGAGTCATGTCTATTTTTCAACTTGTCAAAATGAGCATATCGGACTTATTGNAAAGTGTTCTCTATGAACCTAACTACTCCCAGGACTTTTGGGAGCGGAAATTATGACTGGGAGTCGACTCCCAGACTTTGAGTCATGTCTATTTTTCAACTTGTCAAAATGAGCATATCGGACTTATTGTCTATATTTTGCTCATCTAATTTAACCATTAAATAAATACCTTTCTTGAATTTCAAATTATCCTATGTGATTTTGCATATTTTGTGTTTTCCGACTGACTCTGACTCAGAAACACCTCCCAAAAAATCATCAAGTGAGTCAGAGTCATGACCCCAAAAGTCAACTCCCAAAGTTTGGAGTCAGTAAATAATAAGTTTAAACTGGGAGTCTAAACTTATACCAATTGAAAGATTCTTGCGTACAAGTGCAAGAATTTTTTAACAGAGTAAAGTACACAATTTTTTAACAGAGTAAAGTTAAAAAACTCTATTAAAAAATTGTGACCCTAAGGAATTTATCCGAATTTTGAAGAGTGACAGAACTACACAATTCTACAACCAAAAATACAAATTGGAAATTTTTCTACAAATGTTTCCAATTATGTTGAATAATGAAATGTCCACTCTCACTCTCAAAAATTAAATTAAATTATTNTTTAAACTGGGAGTCTAAACTTATACCAATTGAAAGATTCTTGCGTACAAGTGGAAGAATTTTTTAACAGAGTAAAGTACACAATTTTTTAACAGAGTAAAGTTAAAAAACTCTATTAAAAAATTGTGACCCTAAGGAATTTATCCGAATTTTGAAGAGTGACAGAACTACACAATTCTACAACCAAAAATACAAATTGGAAATTTTTCTACAAATGTTTCCAATTATGTTGAATAATGAAATGTCCACTCTCACTCTCAAAAATTAAATTAAATTATTCTTTGAATGTGCCCATACATGTTCATGGGATGGATAAGAATAAGACAATCATTTNAAAAATTAAATTAAATTATTCTTTGAATGTGCCCATACATGTTCATGGGATGGATAAGAATAAGACAATCATTTCTTTATCATTAGTTTTGATTTCCCTCCAAAAAAGAAAAGAAAATTAAACGTGAATTAATTAAAAATTACTCTGGCGTCTAGCGAAATGAAGCAGAAGAAACGATTGGGAGGAGACCATTCGAAGCACTGCAATTGCTTCAACTGTGTGACACCGGAAGAAGATGAGCCGAAGTCAGTTTGCGGTATTCGGAGGTATTCCTTGTCTCCATCTTTGCCGAAATATTCAGACTCTCAAGTCCTACTATGTTCCGAAAAATGTAAGCCATTCTCAATGAACAACAAATCTTTAGCTGTAATGAGCAACTTCCCATATAAATCCTTCAAGACACAAATCAAGACTAAAAACTCAAAAATAATTTCTGGATTGAAGAAACACTTGAACGATTTACCATATGACCCTGTACCAATTTCCCATGCTATTAAACAGTTTAACAAGAGAATGATGTTGGCATATTCAAGCGAATTATTGAATGACAAATTGCAGAGGAAGAGGCAAAAGACAAATGTCCGTAAAGCAAAATTTAGATTTTTGAAGACCTATTTCAAAAGCATGCTGAAGATCCGAAGAATTGACAATAAATGGACATGTTGTAAAAATCGATTTAGAAAGGCAAACTTTTTAACTTTCCTGAGTTTGTTCACAGTTCCTCAACTTCTTCCATTTGTAAAAAAGACAAGAAAGGAGATTAAAATGTTAGTAATATCAGTATTTCTTTAATATTTATTAGTATTTATTTAAAGCTATAAAAAGAACTAAAATTTTTTTAGGATAATAGATGGGCATAATTCAGATCCGGCTCTTGACAAGCCGGTAAAGGAAGTTAAAGTAATATCGTATAAAACTTCGAAGAAAATATCTAAGGAGTTTACAAACGAAAATTCAGATAAACTGTCATTGAAAACTAAGATAGACTTCACAGTTAAAGATTTAGACAAATTCACAGGAGGGAAAACGAGACTGGAAGAGGTGAAGAAAACAAAAAACACAGTTAACCAGCTAATTTCATCTTCTAAGAAATGTGTTGAACGAAAGGCATATGGAAANTTCAAAAGCATGCTGAAGATCCGAAGAATTGACAATAAATGGACATGTTGTAAAAATCGATTTAGAAAGGCAAAGTTTTTAACTTTCCTGAGTTTGTTCACAGTTCCTCAACTTCTTCCATTTGTAAAAAAGACAAGAAAGGAGATTGAAATGTTAGTAATATCAGTATTTCTATTAGTATTTATTTAAAGCTATAAAACGAACTAAATTTTTTTTAGGATAATAGATGGGCATAATTCAGATCCGGCTCTTGACAAGCCGGTAAAGGAAGTTAAAGTAACATCGTATAAAACTTCGAAGAAAATATCTAAGGAGTTTACAAACGAAAATTCAGATAAACTGTCATGGAAAACTAAGATAGACTTCACAGTTAAAGATTTAGACAAATTCACAGGAGGGAAAACGAGACTGGAAGAGGTGGAGAAAACAAAAAACACAGTTAACCAGCTAATTTCATCTTCTAAGAAATGTGTTGAACGAAAGGCATATGGAAAGAAGATAAATCAACTAACTAAACATAAGACACTCGATCCGCTTCAGTTTTCAACTTCTTCATTAGAAGATCAAATTGAGGACCGTGTTTCAGCCGTCACAATGAATATACCTTCAGATTCTTATATCCCCGAAAGCAATAATTTCTCTGGCTCATGTTCAATTGTATCAAACTATGAAGAAATCTTTATTGATTCTAGCTCAAATAGCTCAAGTATCTTGGAAATTATTGAAGAAAAAAAAGCAGATATATTAACAACACTAATAACATCATCGGATGCAAATAGTGTCGGAAGAGCAGAAACACCGGTACCATCCCCAAGACCAATTATGGTCACCAAGTCCATCTCTAACGAATCCTCTGCTACCTCTGTTCAGAACGATCTAAGGCAACCCATTTCTCTACGAACAGTAATAATAATTGTCAATAGTAATCAGGAATCTTCAAGCGGTATGAATGCTCCTCCTCTTACAGCAGCAATTCAAAACGTAGTCAAAGAAGCTAGTCAAACAGAATACACTTTTCCTAGTTCAGGAGATCCAAAAATATCATCAAATGAATCAGACTTGATTTCCAATCTTGAAAACCTTCATGAAAATCAAACAAAAGACACATCGAAGGAACCAGTCAATGTAAAATTGAAGGCTTCTGTACTCACAGCATCACCAGTTCAACAAATGCTAATGGAATGGGAGTGTAACACTCGCATTGAAAATCAAAAACCTCAGATGTCAGACACTCAATTGAAAAGTACAATTATTCCCTCTCAAAGAAAGTCGAACTGTAAACGAATGGTGCTGTCGTCAGATGAAGAGTCGGATTCTCATGGAACAAGGAAAGGAAAGAATTTACTAGCATGTATAAAACCCTGTACAGTTCGACTTGAGCAGATGAATTTATCCACATTCAAAACCAATCCGTTGCGATTTACTCACGGTTATGAAAGCGTTGCCCACCAGAGAATCCGAATTGAACATCTACTAATCGACGATGCTCGGAAATTGATATTTGGAGCCGGAAGTGCACGACAAAAAGTATCCGATTCGGAATCAGACATTGACTTTCGTCCAGCAACTCTCAATGAGTCGAGTAGCTCTGATTCTGTTTTATCGAATGAAACTGATTCCCCACCAAGTCTGTCGGAGGAGGATTCAGATGTAATAGAGGTGTCGGAGGAATACGAAGCTTCGGAACTGGAAGAGGAAAAGGAAAGAGAAAATTTAGAACGTCTAAACAAATTAAAACCAATTATCATTCTCGAGTCAGTGGTGGAAAAGCGAAAGAATCTTGAGAACCGGAAGTTGGAAATAATAAGGAATCGTGAAAGGAAGAACGTTAGGAGAGAATTTGTCGTATCACATCTCGGACATTTGACCTACGCACCAACAGATCTCAAATACGCCATTAATACAATTACAAAGAAACTACACTGGGATGTTTTTCCTTTTGGTTCTAAATTTTTGGGACAACTCACCAAGAAGGAACTATGTCTACAAACTCAATCCCAAGATTCAAAGGAACGGTGGGAAATGAAGAAAAAGTTCCTCATCAAGTACTTCCGTGAAGCCTTTGCTATGACGTTCCAAGAGAAGTGGGTATGTTGTAGGAATCGAGTTGATTTTCTCGACTGTAAAGCTTATCTCAAACTATTCTGGAATATTACAGTTTATTAAAAACTAGAGGTGTTGCGGATATCCGGCGCCTAAAACTCTGCCGGATACCGGATACTTTAGGTATCCACGCGGATAATTTTTTAGACAATTTTTTCAGAAATCCTAAAAAATGAATCAATAATTTTATTAGATTCAATATATTGGAGTATATATTAAATGTATTCGAGTTTAAAAATTGAACCCTGCACGCTCGTATGAAATAAGTCAAAACGCATCTTGTTTTAATAAAAATTATGTGCAATACCAGCTTAATCAAGCAAGCATGCCGGATATCCGATATCCGGCAAACCTGCTGAATACTATCCCCAACATACCTATAAAAACTGAATATCAAAAAATACAAATCCCGGAGTCGTAAACCAAGTTGTTCCAATCAAAATTGCTCAAAGCAGACCCATTAACTGTATCATCAAAAATTTTATTTTCATTTATTACCATTATATGTATGACTTAATAATAACATTTTTTAAATCAACAAAAATTAAGTTTTCTTTTATTGGTTGTAATAGATGGTAAAATGTGAGAAATCAAAGAGTCGAGTCTTATGTCGTTGATTCTTTGGTAAACAGACGGGGTAGTTAGGATAGCCGTCTATTCGTGAACAATTTTGACCCAATGCGCAGTCATTCTGAGAGGAACAGAGACAATGGTCGAGCAGAGCGCAGTGTTTGACTAGAGGATCCCAGTTTTGTTTTGTACTTTCCCCCAACAGTCGTCTTCCAAAGTCATTGAGAAAAAGTCCATTGGGATCAAATGCCTTCATTATAGTTATGAATGCAGAACGAGCACTAGGGTCAAGTTTCCGTCGGAGTTGCTCCGTTGTATGGTAGTAAGCCCCTGATTTACCCCAATGTGATCGTCCTTGGAACTCATTGACAAGAGATTGCATAATTGCTTGGTAAGCTGCCATCCCTACAATTGGATCCATGTATCGATTCTTCCTTTCGAAAGGATAGAATTCTACGTGACATGTTTTTCGACCTCGGCTCAGTGACATGTGAGCATCAGATGAACCAGAGAATCTAATCAAGATCCCTTCAAAAGGGAATACAGCTGAAGATTTTGACAAAATGTCTCTAACTCTGGTAACAAATTTTGGGAGATTATAGATATCAATGGCCATTTCGTTATCCATGGCATAGACTCCGTCTTTCCCATGTTCCCAAGGACATTGGACCCAACCCTTATTCAAGCAACCAACTGATGATAGGCGATGGTAGTATCCAATCGCTGGATTTATCACATGAATATTATTTTCTGTATAAATCGGTAGAACATCCGGAACTGTTTTAAATAGGGCAAGAAAACTGACATATTGGAAGAAATTCATTACTTGGATTGAGTTGGATGCCTGTGCTGCCTCCATTGCTCGTTTCCCAAAGTAATTGAACGATGCAGTGGTTGGAGGAATTAGAGCATTTGTGTGAGCATTTCCAGGGGTGTTCGGGTCATCCACTCTCGTCCAATTGGCCACTACAACTTTACGAAAAGATGGGAACCAATGGAACATAATTTGGTCAGTCTCCAATCCCATATCAATGATTTTCCCACTCAAAATTTCTTCTTCCATTACATAATTGTGAGCTCTAAATTTGAAAAGTGGAATGGTTTTGAACTTGACATGAAGAATGATTCCAAGAAGTCCCAAATGTACACGAAATGCTTTCAAATCTTCTTCGGAATCAATACTTCTAATATTTCCTAATCCGTCGACGATAAGTACTTGGATCGTTTGATCAGAAAGTGAAGCAATGTACTTGAATGAACTCCCATGAGCACCTGTTCCGATTGCCCCTCCTACTGTGATATTCTGAAATGCTGGTAATATTGGAAGACCTCGTCCATGATCCATCAAAAATTCTGTCATAACCCCAACTGTCACGCCTGCTCCCACGGTCACAATGTTATTCTCATCAAGACTCAATTCACGTATTCTATGCATGTCAATTGGGATCCCATCAGTACAAATTATATCTGTGGATGAGTGACGAGCACCAAAAGCTTTCACTCTCACACCTTTCTTGATGGCCTCTTTGACAATAGACACTACTTCCTGATATGTTGTGGGGTAACGTGGAGGTTCGAGTGACTGACATCCTGGACCTTTGATAAATGAAGTGTATTCGTATGAATGGGACTCAGCAGCAGTGTCTTTACTTGTTTGACCACGGATCCTGGACGAACTAGTTTTGATATTTAAAACAAGTATCAGAAGTCTTAGCACTGTTATTCTCTCATGGATCTTCATGACTTAATACTGCAATGGTGAACTGTCGATGATATTCTCTCTGGATTGTTGTGTTAATAATAAAGCAGATCCGTTTCATATACGTCACATTCGATTCTTAATACGATGCGGAAAACTTAATCTGACAAATCCCTCCTGGCCGTTTGTAAGAAAACCTGTTGTGAGAAAAATATTTTTTGTTACCATTATTCTAAAGCTAAAGCTTATCACAAATAACATAAAGCTTAGGAAGAAAAATCTGACTGAAGTCAGATAGACTTGGTTTGAGAAGTGAGATTATTATTTCAGGCGAGTGAACATAATTAAGAGATCTCCAAAAAGCTTGACCTCGACTTTCACATAATAGTAAATCAGGCATAGTCAGGCTCAATGAGATTTAAAGTTACTCAACTTAAGAGAAAACCTAATTTGATTTTAGCAATTAAATCTTTTCAAAGTGTGAAGATAATTGATTAGAAAATTTATGAGAAGTACGTTAAAATAACTTACAGATGAAGTATATTTCTAGGAAGTATAAATTTTTAGTTACTCTACTAATAAAACTTCTATTAAAACCACAAAATAAACTTGTGATGCTTTTGATTTACATAAGAATAATTAAGTTGTCATATTACTTTGAATTTACACTTATTGCCATTCAGTGCTTTGTGACAGGTAAGTTTTTTGAGTTAGACTGTTTTGTTAACTGTCTAATTGGTTGAAGATTCGGAATAGCAGTAGGACGAGGACCAGCAGGAGCAAGAAAACGTACATGTGAAAAAGGAGTACCGAAGAGAGGAAAAGTGGCCAATCTCTGTGGTCTTTGGGAAATTGTACAAGATTGGATTGGGAACCTTTGAAGAATACCACGGAATGTTGAATTCTTGTTGGAAGCAGTAGACAAAGGTTGGACAAGGAGTGTCTTCTGACTTCTCTCGTCTCCATGAGTCTTCGATTCGGAAATCCCAACGATATTTTGTAAGTTGTGACGGTATTCTCTAATCACCTGAGTTTTTAAACGTTCCAAATTCAAATCTACATCCTTTGAATCCTTTTCTTGCTTTTTAATGACTTTTGGAGTTGAAGTTTTCCCTTGCAAATTCTTTGAATGGGATCCTTCGGAAGAATGTAGAGATGTATGATCGAAAACGTTTCTGCTTACGTTGAACCTAAATGGTCCTTCATCATCTGTAAAGTGGAAGTTTAATCAATCAGGGTAAATTTATTTTAAAATTACGGTTTTTAAACCAAAAAATTTCATCTATTTCTATGGTAAAAATTACGAATTGGTGTCATAGGTCGTCGAAGATTTTAAAATATTTGTCAATTTTATAAATTTAGTAATCCATTATCATAATTCTGGATTNGTTCGTCGAAGATTTTAAAATATTTGTCAATTTTATAAATTTAGTAATCCATTATCATAATTCCGGATTGTAGGCTTACCAATCTGGATGGGAAAAATGTGACACCCATCGAAATTGATGAAATTTTAGTTTAACACACGGAATCTTGATGATGCCGGAATTAAGGTATTTACTAAATTTACAANATTTTAAAATTACGGTTTTTAAACCAAAAAATTTCATCTATTTCTATGGTAAAAATTACGAATTGGTGTCATAGGTCGTCGAAGATTTTAAAATATTTGTCAATTTTATAAATTTAGTAATCCATTATCATAATTCTGGATTGTAGGCTTACCAATCTGGATGGGAAAAATGTGACACCCATCCNGGCTTACCAATCTGGATGGGAAAAATGTGACACCCATCCAAATTGATGAAATTTTAGTTTAACACACGGAATCTTGATGATGCCGGAATTAAGGTATTTACTAAATTTACAAATGTTTCCAAATTCTCGACAAATTTTATAAACATCATAATTTTTTCTATCCAAATTGATGAAATTTTTAGTTTACAACCCCAGAATCTTGATGATCCCCGAATTCGGATATTTTTTTTAAATTGATAAATATTTCAAAATTTTTGACAAAGTCTAACTTTAGTTTAAAGTATGGAAGGTTAATAATGTCCGAATTCAGATATTTTCTAATTTCATATATGACATGAATGCCTGAGGCATAACCTGGAGAATTATCTGAAGTCAATGGTGACACGACAGGAACTGTATTTGACCTTTTCTGTCCACGGTGCTTTTTTCGAAAAATATTTTTGTATGCACAGGATTTGAGAACCATACGTAGTTCCTCTAATGAAGTTTCCTGCCCTGGAAGTACCTTCACAAGCGTTGAATTTGCTACAAATGTCTGCATTAACTTTGGTAGTGTTGTGAACAATGTTTTCCAATCCGATACTTCTTGATGAAAATCTTCCGGTTTTACAGTGTATTCGAACCAAAACCTGTACATACTTTCCAGCTGGTACAAATGAATACCCTTTAAATTAATAAAGGAACAACAGTCATTTTAAGATTGAAGCTAATAATCTAAAGAGGAAAAGAGCTTTGAAGCGACGAGAATCATCATCGCTACCTTAACTAGAACATGTACCTTACTAAAAACTAAAAAGTAAGTAATAACACTGTAGACTTTACCCAGTTTATTAGATACTGAATTTCGGATAAAATTAATGTAAAAATTTTACCTCTGGGTAGCCTTCTCTGAGTAATCTCTTGAGATTCCAAATAAATTCTTCAAGTTCCAATGAATCACTGTTAGTTGGATCCATTTCTAAAAATAAATTAAAGAATGAAACAAAATCCTTCGCACTATTAACAACAAAGTATCCTGCTACTGTACTGCGTTAAGTAAGGCTCACAGCTCCAGCAACCATTATTAATATTCACTTTCAAACAAACCCACATTATTACTGCAGAACAGGTCCGCGCAGATATGACCCAAATTCACAAAATTATCCCCGCAGTATCTTCACTGCCTGCGGTCAAGAAATTTTAACACTTCAATTCCTCTAAATTCTATTTATTTGGATTTATTGAGTTCAACGAATTCAATAAAGCGGTTCCGTCTGCATACAGACGGATGAGTATTTATAGCAAAACCTCACTCTGTTTTTTGGATCGATCAGCAAGTTGTAAACAAAGTGTCTCGAGTTTTTTGACAGAATGAGTAGTTTAGAATAATTACCTCATAATATTAAATGTTACATTTTCAGCCATGTAGAGTGTAGAGAGCACATATTTTGTTTAAGCTGGTACCTTAATCGTCGTCCGACCTCTTCNATTTTCAGCCATGTAGAGTGTAGAGAGCACATATTTTGTTTAAGCTGGTACCTTAATCGTCGTCCGACCTCTTCATATTTCGTACTTTTCATAAAGAAAGATAATTTCGTGCTTAGGTGTAACATTTGTATCGAATTTGTTTCTGCGCTTATAATTTGCGATACTGATTTATCATTTTGACCTTATTGAAGGAAATTTTAAGGACTAAAACGAAACCCAACTTTTTTTTTCGAAAGTTTCATAAAATTGTTTCATCTTTAGTAAGTATTCTGAAAAAAAGTTGAGTGTCTGAAAATTAATACTTTTCTAACACGTCACGGAGGGCTCGACACCGTGTGCGAGTCTCAGCTACTTTTATGTTAAACTTCACCATAGAAATTTATTTTTCCGCTCCTGGTACCTTGTTAAACAGATTTGTTGGCCTGGAAAATAGATTTCGAAATTAATTTTGATGTGATGAAGTATGCAGGCTCCTGTATTATACTAAAATTATCAAAATAATTATTCTTCTTCCAAGAATAAATGATTAAAATTAAAATTATGCATTAACAATTAATGTATGCTTTATTCAGAAATTTTAAGGCGCTTTATGAGTTAATTATATTGATCATATTGATTGATTTCTTAAAATTGCCAAACATGACGCGGTTTATGACTAGGCGTGTAGTTCTCGCATTGTTTGGATGCTTCTCAACATATTATGAGTTTTGTGTGCTTGAGTGGTCCTTCTAATTAAATGTGAAATGTAGAGGTAAGTTTATGTAAATTCAGCACCTCTCGTCAAAATTGTTGCTCATGTGCAATGATTGAGCTGAATTTAAGAGCTTAATAAGTGTTGAACCAGATATTTTCATTACCGAATCAACGTGCAACAATATTTAATCAAGTTTTTTTTTGAAACAACTCATGTAATTTTGAAATTTATCAATCACCGAAATCACGGTGTTAGTGAAGTCAATAATTTTTTTTTCTTGCTTAACTTCATAAATAAATAAAAAGAAAAAAATTTCTTGGAGTAAATGTAATAGGACCCAATGACGCGAGATTTGTTTTCATACATTAATCTTGTTTCTGATTCTACAGATCAGCAATCTTGACGACAACTTTTCCAAAATTCTTTCCATGGAAGAGTCCAGCAAAAGCTTCTGGTAGAGTCTCAATTCCATTGAAAATATGTTCCTGGTACTTGAGCTTCCCTTCTATAAGATATTTGGTGAAAGTTTCACCGAATTCTTCACCGTAGCGTTCAGCTTCTTCATTAACTACGAAACCTTCCAATCGGATTTTCTTCCCTAGGACAATGAACATGTTGTGAATTGGTTCCATCTCAGATGGACGATTGTATTGAGATATCATTCCACAAAGCGGAATTCGTGCATGGTCGTTGCAATTGTTGATAGCTGCATCCAGCATCTTCCCACCAACATTATCAAAGTAAATGTCGATACCATCAGGACAAGTCTGTTTGAGAATAGCATCAAAATCCTTATGTTTTTTGTAATTGAAGGCTGCATCAAATCCGAGGTCTTTGAGCAGGTAATTCACTTTCTCATCGTTACCAGCTGACCCGACGACACGAAGTCCAAGGATTTTTCCATACTGACCAACCAATTGTCCAATTGCTCCTGCGGCATTAGAAACAAAAAGCGTCTGTCCAGGAGTCAGAGGTTCACCAATCTTATGAAGGCCCACGTAGGCAGCAAGTCCAGGAAATCCGAATAAACCAAGATGATAAGAGATCGGATATGAAGAGTTTCTTGCATTTTGCATCTTTCTGAGTGCGGCTGCTTGAAAAGTTCCAGGGGAAATAATGCTATATTCTTCCCAATTGCTGAATGATTCGACCAAATCACCCACAGTGTATTCGGTATTATTCGACTTGATCACTTCACTTATTGTACATCCATACATGACATCTCCGTTTAACATAGCCGGTATGATTTTTGATTCAATTGACGGATCACGCATAAAACACCGCAAGTATGGGTCGACGGCTGCATAGATCGTGCGAACCAGTATCTCGTCAGTTTTCAACACAACATCTTCAATAATGATGGTTCCTTTTCTGATTTCGAAAGTACGGGAAGCATCTGGGTAGCCTTGGGGCATCTCCTTGTAAATGATCTGGGTATTGCTTTTGACAGGCATTCTAAAATAAAAATTTTCTTTATTAAGATTTTCACACTCATCTATTCGGATGCTCACCTTTCAGGGTATGTAGTTTATCCAAAAGTATACGCAAGTCTTGACAAATATTCTGTTCCTCCGCCAGTTATTCTGTGGAAACAATGAGTGAAGAAGTTCTACTGAACATCGCGAGTTAAATACTGACNTGTTCCTCCGCCAGTTATTCTGTGGAAACAATGAGTGAAGAAGTTCTACTGAACATCGCGAGTTAAATACTGACGTTGGTACACTCAAATGCATGTCAAAATAGTACTAGAACAAAAAGTATGTGATGCCATTGTTATCTATTATTACATAAATGGCTTTTACAAGTAATTGAGGGAGGTGTCTTGAATTGATGAATATAACTTTTACGAATTTGGAAGCTTCTCTTATCCATGTCGGATAAGAGAAATAATCAATTCACACAGTAATCATTTCAACTCAACTAATGTCCATGATAATTTAACAAGTACCCAAACTCACACTTGGTTTTGAATGGCAAAAACATTTTTGTTAGCAAAACTGTCAATCATTCTATTAATATCTCTCTGTACACAGCCATTTAAACAGTGTCCTTGAGTAACGCCCGGATTGACTACAGAATACTGTGATGAAATAACCTAATAAAGAACTTGTCACGGTCAGCAAAAAAATGTTTTTTTTAGCGATATATAGGTTTAGAATCAGCAAGTTGTAGGAACGAATAATATATCCTATTCTTGTATCAATTAATCGACAAATCCTAACACTAATTTATGATTGATTATTATGATAACAAAGCACAAGTTTATTACCCACAGACTTGAAAGAAGTAAGGTTACGTGATCTGTCTGTCTGTTCCTCGAGTTTGATATAAACTAACTGATTCAGAATAATTTAACAGAAATTATTTCTTCTGAATTGCTCTGACGACGGAAAATCAAATGCATAAATTTTCCAAAAATTTTTCCTAAGAATCTCGAATGCCGATTACTCGAAGGCTGACCCTATAAACCGAAGCAAAAACAAACAAATTAAAATGACCCTGAGAATGCAAAATGTCTGTCGATATGCAAGACACTTTATCGTCGGATCCGGACAATATTATATTCAAACGTGGGTGCAAACCCACGAATAGTTTAATCAGAAATTTAGAGCAAGTTGCGTGATTTTAATAAATCTGAATTTAAATTCTAAACTAGGAATACAGCAACACTACAGTATGTTAGGTAGCGAAGAAGAATTTTTTCTTCTCACTCCCTCCGAAAAATTCTTCTTCGCTACCTAACATACTGTAGGTATAGGCATTAGGTTGCTTCAAAATTCGAAATTACAAACTGAGCACTGATCTTTTCAATTTATTTCATGCTTTTGTCATTACAAGAAATTTTAAGGAAACTANTAATCTTTTCAATTTATTTCATGCTTTTGTCATTACAAGAAATTTTAAGGAAACTAAATGCTATATGTTAAATTGATTTCATTTACACAAATTACAAAGAGAATGTTGAATTTAGAAATTCTCTGTGATACTTCTACACANCTTCTTCGCTACCTAACATACTGTAGGTATAGGCATTAGGTTGCTTCAAAATTCGAAATTACAAACTGAGCACTGATCTTTTCAATTTATTTCATGCTTTTGTCATTACAAGAAATTTTAAGGAAACTAAATGCTATATATTAAATTGATTTCATTTACACAAATTACAAAGAGAATGTTGAATTTAGAAATTCTCTGTGATACTTCTACACANATTAAATTGATTTCATTTACACAAATTACAAAGAGAATGTTGAATTTAGAAATTCTCTGTGATACTTCTACACAAACGGTTTGTTTAATTCACTGACATAATTATCAAGGAATGTCATCGAAATAGTGATTTAATTTGTTTGGAATTTCAACTTCAAACCGAGGCACATGATTCACCGGAATTCCACTTATGTAGAGTTTTGAAATTGAAAATTTTTTTATCGTTCCGCTTTATATAATTATTAGATAAACTTAAATTCAGTAGAGAAAATATTTAACGAGAAATATAAAAATGTATAAAGAAAGTGAAGCAAAATTTTCACACTTTGAATTTGGCTAACTTATATTATTTTGATTTATTAATAATAAATTTAACAAATAAACATAATAAATTATTATGTTCAATGAGCTCAGGATGCAAGAGTAGGATTTGTGGCCGAAATTGAAATAGCCGAAACATAAAAGGACAGTGCTATTCTTAACGATGTTTTCACTAATAAATTTCAATTGTTATTTAGAAAATATTAAATCCATAGATAATACTTAAAAATTAGTTCGGTATGATTTCTGATAATAATAGCGATTATTAAAATAGTGAAGTAATTAGCGACATTCTTGTCAATTATGTANTCGGTATGATTTCTGATAATAATAGCGATTATTAAAATAGTGAAGTAATTAGCGACATTCTTGTCAATTATGTAAGATTGTGTACATAGTACACATGACTGATCATTGCATTAACCACTCCAGATCCACTGATTGCGATTACTGAGTGTTTTACCTTTCACAGATAACAAATGAACGTGGTCAAATTGAAGGTCGGTAGGCTAGTTTTTTAGTTATTAATTACGCTGTTACCTACGAAACTCCATTTTGAATTTTAATCAGTAATTTACACTACATTTTTTAAACTCAAGAATGAAGGTCAATCCATANCGAAACTCCATTTTGAATTTTAATCAGTAATTTACACTACATTTTTTAAACTCAAGAATGAAGGTCAATCCATAGTTGCTAAATCCCGAAACTTTCGCAACTCATGCAAGTGGGGCGGGTCTATGGTGTTTTTGTTTTTGAGAAAGTTTAAAAAAATACTGTTGCGGGCGAGATTTTTCTAAAAGCTTGAAGTTTCAAAAGGTTAATGAAAATATAATCGAGCTGAGAAAGTTGCNTTGCGGGCGAGATTTTTCTAAAAGCTTGAAGTTTCAAAAGGTTAATGAAAATATAATCGAGCTGAGAAAGTTGCAGATTCAAAATTGATGGAATTCTAAGTTAGGACTATCAGCAAATTCAGCTTTGCACTTGATAGTTAACCAATACGAATATGAATATTTCCTAAATGGATGTAAAAAGTCTGGATGATGACTATCTTGTATCAAAATTGAGAGTTGCGGAAGTTACTGGAAANTCCTAAATGGATGTAAAAAGTCTGGATGATGACTATCTTGTATCAAAATTGAGAGTTGCGGAAGTTACTGGAAATTTATGAGTATTAAAGATAGTCGTTGCAGCAATGCATATCTCCAGTAATCGGCGGTTGCAGCTGGTGCTTAACTGTGTTTGGTTGATTAGTATCCAGTAATGACATCGGACAATATAGATGCACCAGGTTTCATATGAGTAACATCAATTTTTTAACGAGGCACCAAAATAATAACCTCAAATTAGCAACACACAGCTGTTTTGAGCTGTCTGTAGCAAAAATGTAGTAACGGAACTAATCAATTGAAGGTAATTGTAGGTTAAAAATTACTTTACGCTGTGAACTAANAGCAAAAATGTAGTAACGGAACTAATCAATTGAAGGTAATTGTAGGTTAAAAATTACTTTACGCTGTGAACTAACGAAATATTTATAAATAATAGAAATAAGAATTTCTGAGCCAAATCTTATTAGAATCATTTTGCACCAAACTGGTTTCTTCTTNAGCAAAAATGTAGTAACGGAACTAATCAATTGAAGGTAATTGTAGGTTAAAAATTACTTTACGCTGTGAACTAATGAAATATTTAATATAAATAATAGAAATAAGAATTTCTGAGCCAAATCTTATTAGAATCATTTTGCACCAAACTGGTTTCTTCTTNTTATAAATAATAGAAATAAGAATTTCTGAGCCAAATCTTATTAGAATCATTTTGCACCAAACTGGTTTCTTCTTATTGCATGCACTTAGATTTTTAAGTCAATCATACATTCTTTCGCTGCAGCATTTGACAATGTTAAGGACCATTGTAATTGTTCCTAAATTCGCGAATTATGTAACTAGCACCGATGCTGTTAANCATTTGACAATGTTAAGGACCATTGTAATTGTTCCTAAATTCGCGAATTATGTAACTAGCACCGATGCTGTTAAATAGATATTGGGGATAGACAGACACGGCAATCAACTATTACTCTTCTACTATGAAAGTAGTCTACGGGTAATAAAAAAAGGAAAATCAATTTAAGATTCTGAAAAAACATTGCTAAGGTAAGTTTTATTTACAATCTTTACTTATATTATTTTATTTAGTGTTAATTTTTCTAAACTATTGAAATTGAAAATACAAAAGTAAACTCAGGATTGTTTTTCATAGGCACCACGAAAAAAGAATTGGGTACAAATTATTTTACGTGACTCCAAATTTCATTCTAGTAATACAGCAATCTTGAAAAGTGCAAGTCTAAATGATTAGAATTCTCCTAAGAATAGATATTTGTAAGTTTTGCTTAATTTCAACAAAATAAATTACTAGTTCAAATTGACTTTATCGCGTATTGTCAACTTCTCGTTATATGTCAATAGTTTTGTGGGATGCTTAGATGTAGACATTAACTCAGACAAAGTATAGAGAAAGAAAGTTCATAAAAATTCGGTTGAGCAGCGGTTGCGATCCATCAAATAGAAGTTGAGGATGCGAGTGAGTGGTCGCTCAACTTGCAAGTTTCAACTGTGTCCCACCTAAACAATCTGGCTATATAAATCATTAATACACCAGGCTCTGTTAGTCATAGTCATATTCATAGCCTGGAGCATGAACGTCATTCTTTACAAAACTTATGATTATGAAATACTCTGCCCAAATTGTTTCATTTTTTTATCCACAATTGACATTTATCTCATGTACATGTAACTCAAAAGCAAACAGTTCATTTCAGATCTGCGAAACTGGTACAAGTGGATTAACATGTCTCTTTGGGTTTTAGCACTTATTGTGATTGTAATTATTTTACTTTCCTATCTCATATTCAAATTTATTGACGGTAATAGAGATTTTTGGACCAAGCAAGGAGTCCCATATGTCCATGGCAATCAAATTTTCAACAATTGGAATAGGTACACATTTCGTATCCCTTTCCATGAATTGGATAACCAAATGTACAAATTTCTCAAAAAAGAGCCGGATATAAAAATAGGTGGAACCACTCTGTTCCGACATCCCATGCTCTTTATTTTGGATTTGGAACTAGTCAAGAATATTCTTGTAAAGGATTTTGACCATTTTATCAATAGAAGAGGCATAGAGTTCTCAGATCCTAAATTTGAGCTCATGTTATTCAATATGATTAATCAAGATTGGAAGGATTTGAGAGCCACTATGACTCCAACATTTACAACAAGCAAAATCAGAAGAATGTTCGGAGTTTTTGTTGAAAGTGGTGAAAAAATGATTAACTTTCTTCAGTCAGAGCTAAAGAAGAGTTCAGATTCACAATTAGAACTCCGTGGAGTTTGTGGGCGGTACACAATGGACGTCATTGCCTCTGCGGCTTTTGGAGTGGATAGTCAAAATTTTGAAAATGAAAACTCACCGTTTGCAGTGAATGGGCGGAAGCTTCAAGATAACATCAGCAAAACTCTAATGATCAAATTCATGCTGATGATTTTGTTCCCAAAAATAGCAAAATATTTCAATATGGGTTTCTTCAATATCGATGCTATCAATTTTCTAGAGTCAGTGGTAAAAGATTCAATTCAGAGGAGAAAGGAATTAGGCGAAAAGCGAAACGATTTTCTTCAACTTATGTTGGAAGCGCAGGATGAGAATGAGACTATTGAGCAGTTATCACAAGAGGATGCACTAGACCAGTATGACAAAGACGCAAAATTGGAAGACTCAAAGAAAGTTCAGAAGATGAAACTAACGGATGACCTCCTTATTGCACAGTGCAACATCTTTTTCATTGCTGGATTTGATACTACTGAATCTCTCCTAATGTGGGCTTCTTATGANATTGCACAGTGCAACATCTTTTTCATTGCTGGATTTGATACTACTGAATCTCTCCTAATGTGGGCTTCTTATGAACTGGCTCTGAATCCGGATGTCCAAGAGAAACTTTACAAGGAGCTCCTTCTCGCCACTAATGGGAGCAAAGGAGAACTTACATATGATAATGTCAACAATCTGGAGTATTTGGACATGGTTGTCTCAGGTAAATTCGCAAATATTTCTTTTCCATTANATGATAATGTCAACAATCTGGAGTATTTGGACATGGTTGTCTCAGGTAAATTCGCAAATATTTCTTTTCCATTAGTAAAGGTAAGAGAAATTGAACGTAATGGTACACTTTAGAAACATTACGGAAGTATCCAGCAGCTGTGAGATCAGAAAGGAAATGTAACAAAGACTACAAAATTCCAAACGATGATTATGTGATCACGAAAGACACCCACATTATTGTACCAACTTATGCAATCCACCATGATCCTGCAATCTATCCAGATCCAGATAAATTTGACCCAGAACNCATTATTGTACCAACTTATGCAATCCACCATGATCCTGCAATCTATCCAGATCCAGATAAATTTGACCCAGAACGATTCAATACTGACAACAAAGCGAGCAGACATCCTTATGCATATTTGCCGTTTGGGTTGGGTCCAAGATCATGTATTGCTATGCGCTTTGCTCTGATGGAAGGGAAGGTGGCAGTGGCTGACTTGGTGCTNTTGGGTCCAAGATCATGTATTGCTATGCGCTTTGCTCTGATGGAAGGGAAGGTGGCAGTGGCTCACTTGGTGCTAAATTTCAAATTCTCTCCTGGTGCAAAAACAAATATTCCGATGAAATATACAAATAAGGGAGTACTCAAACCAGAAAATGGAATGTGGTTGAAATTGGAATCTAGAAACTAATTACAATTAATTATTGGTAAAAATTCATTTCTAGGTATAAGTGTTATAATAAGAAATGTCTATAACTTTTTAACCTAAAATAATTGTAAAAGCGTGAAAATATTGGAATCATGTAGAATCCTTTTTTCTGTGTTATGCAACAGTTTCAGAAGGACTATTGAACAATACGGTTCCCCGTGAAAAAGTTCAAATCTATACACGATCATTTGCACAAAAGGTATGGATTTTTTTTAAACTTAAATTTTTGGATGTTGTTGTGAAATGGTCGGCAGTGAATAATGACCTATATTATTGAAAACTCTTTTGCGGAAAATTTGAATTGCTATTACCTTACTTGTATAATTTGAATGAACGTCGCCATACTTTGATACTAAATACCTACTCACATTTACTACGAGAGACTTCTTGGACACTCTGTTCGGAACTACCTTTGGCGGTTCCCCGAAGATACGGCGCACAAAAATACGGTGCGAAAAATACGGCACCGAAATTACGGTGCCGAAGATACGGTGCCGAAAATACGGTGCCGAAATTACGGCACCGAAATTACGGCGCCTGGAAAATACGGCGCATGGAAAATAAGGCGCATGGAAAATACGGCACCTTGAAAATACGGGGCCGAAATTATGAAACAAGGAATTTAAACAAAGCGGAAACTTGTTAAAAAAATTTTTAGGCTGTATTAATTACCTTAATAAATAGATAATGCCAAACATCTAAATATAGTTTATAAAATAGAATAGGACAACCTCATAATAAGCAATATATACAAGCAGATGGATTGTAGATAAGCGGCAAAAAAATATTAGCTGAAGACACTAACACAAAGTTGATATTCTTTAGTCGTAGTATATTTATTTTCTATCCTCACAGCCGAGTGTAGTCGATTTTCTATAGAGGTTTTAGGGAAACAGTCGACCACTGGTCATGGTGACTAACGGAAAGTCAGAGTAGTGAGCTCATCTATTGGTGCGGTAGATATTAAATAATAATAAATAATTATTCTCGTGTTCCCAATCCGGGTTTTCAGTGCACTACTCAATTGGAGAGGGTGTAAGTGTAAAGAGAGCCTGAACATATCACCGCGTTTATAATATTAACGCATACGTCGGTGCAGTTGTTTTAGTACTCGTAGATGTATGTTTTTAGATTGAATCAAATAAGGAATAATTACAATAAATTGTATTGTCATAGACACGTTTATCAAGCATCTAGTTTTGAAAGTCATAAATTGGGTGCCTTATTTTCCATGTAACGTATTTTTCAGTTGCCGTATTTTTCAAGCACCTTATTTTCTAGATGCCGTATTTTTCATGCGCCGTATTTTCCAGGCACCGTATTTTCTAGGCGCCGTATTTTCCAGGCGCCGTAATTTCGGTGCCGTAATTTCGGCGCCGTATTTTCGGTGCCGTAATTTCGGCACCGTATCTTCGGCACCGTATTTTCCGCACCGTATTTTCTGTGCCGTATTTTCGTGCACCGCAATTTCCTGCGCCGTATTTTCATAGAACCACCTTTGGCCCGTTCGTTATCTTTGCCGGAAAAAGTGCTAAGTCTAAAATTAATTCCAGGATTTTCTATAAAAGAAAAAAAAATTCTCGATTCAAGTGATTATATGAAAGAGCATGTAAAAGTTTAAAAGTGATTTTCTAAATCAAGTCACTGGGATTAAATGGTCAAAAGTGGTTTAATGAGAAATATGTTTTTTTTTTCGAACATATTTCCGAGACATTACAGTAAATGATTGAGGTTTTATAACTATGCTTGAAAATACCTATTTAATAAATCATTACTTTTGAGCTTTTGATCCCAGTGCAGTGCTTTGATAATATAAAATCAACCTCTACATTTCCATGCTCTTTCATGTAAAAATATTATTTGGCCCGAAAATTTTTACCCAAAATATACAATTTTAGCTCAGCAGTTTCAAGATTACAACAAAGAGAATAGGCCAAAAGTAGTTTCTCGTTCGTTTATAAATTGTGTCCAGAACTGTATAATGATGATTCGCCTTTTACACAATTGACAAAGCCTTACCGAATTGAAGGCCAATATAGAAGGATGTTTTTTTTNAATGATGATTCGCCTTTTACACAATTGACAAAGCCTTACCGAATTGAAGGCCAATATAGAAGGATGTTTTTTTTTAGTTGTGGTGTTAATGTCATTCCTTATTGAATCTATAGTTCCACTAAAGCTATTTTCGCACTTAAGNTTTTTTTTAGTTGTGGTGTTAATGTCATTCCTTATTGAATCTATAGTTCCACTAAAGCTATTTTCGCACTTAAGAATGAAGGTCAAACCACGTAAGCTAAGCATCTGATTGGATAGATGTAAGCATAAGAATATAAATTGGATTATGCGTCATCCGCCAGGATAAACCTTTTGAAGTAAATATTCTGACAAAAACGTTTTATCTATTATGATGAAGTATCAAAAATTGGTATAACTTCATGTTCTCAGAATTTGATAAATTCAAACTGAAACATATTTTACAAACTTGCAAATAGGACCCAACTGCATCAAGGTGTTTCTACTAACTGTTCTCATCCAGTCACAAGTACTATCGAGAGCTGTGCGGTGAGTGTTGTTAACAAAAACAACATTGTCTAATCCCACCAATTTTTGGAATGGATTTCGGCCGCTGCCACTTGCTTAACACGAATTTTGCTTTAAAAAGTAATTTGTAATTCCATTACTTTTGTTCAAAATTTTACAAATTGCCAATTACAAATTACTTGTCCGAAAAAATTAATTACAAATTACAATTATGCCTTACAATTTTTTAATTAGATTACGTAATGGATTACAATTAACTTGCCCTGCTAAGCAACTTCTATGTCCATAACGGTCAAATTGTTAGCAATTGGGTCATGTACACTTTAAGCATCCCGTTACAACAACTGGATAACCAGACGTTACCAATTTTTCAAAAAACAAATGGAATTAACAATAGGATGGACAACACTTTCCGTCATTCAATACTTTATATTTTGCATTTGGATCTAGTAAAGTACATCCTTGTGAAGGATTTTGACCACTTTATCAATAGAAGAGGCATAGCATTCTCAGATCCTAAATTGCAGCTTCATGTTATTCAATCTGATTAACCCTTTACTCAAATAGATTGTTGGATAGAAAAGTGGATTCTCCCACTTTCTTCAAAACTCCATCCTTCCTCCCCTTCAGTGTATTCCCATCCTTCCCAGGAGGATTAAAACCTTTAAAGCCCCGTCAGGGTGTAAAATGTTACACACCCATTACAAAACCTTCCAAGAAAAATTTTCTTAAAGAAATTTTTTGGAGTGCCGACTTATGATACATCACTAGATTCCTATTGAGCTCAGCTACGTCTTTTTGATAATATCTAACTGATCTGGCGTTTAGTAAGGCCGTAATAGCTGAAATAAAAAACATGGCCATAAGGTCGTGGGATAAAATTATTGAGACGTGCCGCCTTCGTTTTGGACCATCAGGGAGAAAATTTTTACACACCCCCTGCTATGTTGTCAGTTCTTAGATTAACTTATTCTCTATTCTAAACTGCTACATTGTGGCACATTCAGTACTCCTTCATTCAAAGTGATTGATAAGCAAATAAAAAAACCTCTGAGAAAACAGAAATTTGAGTATAGGAATNACTGTTACATTGTGGCACATTCATTACTCCTTCATTCAAAGTGATTGATAAGCAAATAAAAAAACCTCTGAGAAAACAGAAATTTGAGTATAGGAATTTCGAAATTTCGTGACAGACAAGTATCAAAGAAAAGCTTGTTCACCAAGTGTGTTCGAATTAGTGTAATTTAAATAAAGAGATTAAGCTTAATCAGATTTGAAAGAAACAATAAAATAAATTATATTTCCTTAACACCATGGTGATTACAAGCATGATTCCCGCTACATGTATATCGAATTACCGGGAGCGGAATTAAAAACAATAATTATTAATAAAATGCCATGAATGGATTGGCACATAGCTGTCATCAAACAGACATATTCGTTTGAAATAATTAGCGTTTTGCTAATAACGTATTCGGGATTACCGAATTTGAACTTTCCAAAACTTGCAATTTTAATAATATGAGTGCATTAGTACATAGCAACCATCAAGCATAAACATCTTCTTGAAATTATTACTGCTAAGCCAATATCGAATTACCGGGAGCAGTATAGCTAAATCCAAAAATATGCTAGTCTAATGATATAAACGCATTGGTATATACCTGGCATCAAATACACAAGTTTCTTCTAAATTATTACCGCTAAGGCAATATCGAATTACCGGGAGCAGTATAGCTAAATCCAAAAATATGCTAGTCTAATGATATAAACGCATTGGTATATAGCTGGCATCAAATACACAAGTTTCTTCTAAATTATTACCGCTAAGCCAATATCGAATTACCGGGAGCAGTATAGCTAAATCCAAAAATATGCTAGTCTAATGATATAAACGCATTGGTATATAACTGGCATCAAATACACAAGTTTCTTCTAAACTATTACCGCTATGCCAATATTGAATTACCGTGAGCGGAATTACAATCCTCAAATTTTATCTATTCTAATGGTATAAATGGATTGATACATAGCCGCCATCAACCATAGTCGAAGGTGATCACTTTATAAAAGCGCACAGTCAACACACGTCGACAATATTGCAAATTTTGTGTGACGTAAGCATTTTCAGAAATTGGTGTGCAAAAATTTTCTCCCAGCTGGATTTTACAAAATTTGGTGTGCAAATATTTACACCCTGTCGGGGCGCCCAAAATCAAGTTTTTTCGAAATTAACCGGGGCCAGGCAGGTTACCTCGTCGGCGTGTGGTAGTATTTCTCTCAGAGCGACTCTCCATCCATCTTGGGAAAAAGGAGGGTCATTCCGTCAGGATGTTTTCCATCTTGTCTTGAAAGGCCTGGAGGTTCTCTGATGCTTGGGATGCCGGCTGNTCATTCCGTCAGGATGTTTTCCATCTTGTCTTGAAAGGCCTGGAGGTTCTCTGATGCTTGGGATGCCGGCTGTTAGGAGGGACCTAAGAATGATTTCGTTAATCCCATCATGCCTAGCGAATCTTCCGGTTGCTTTCTTGCAAGAAAGTCCATGTCGTCCTGATTCTTCCACTTCTAAACCACAAGAACAAAAATGAGAGAAACAAATTAGAGAACCAAGACGGATTGCACAAGAGACTCTGGAAATTTCATCTGAAAGAAGTGTTCCAAGTTGGGGGGAAGGTAAAGCTTCTAACCAGGCTCCAGCTTCTTGATTGGTTGAGGATAAGATTCTAGCTTGGTCTTCATCTGAGGAGCTTGATGAAAGGATGGAGAGAAAGCTCTTTCTGTTCTGAGGTTCTTCCCAAGACTTCTGAAATTTTCGGAGTGATTCTTCAGGAATGTTTTCGGAGTTTCTTAGAATCCAGAGATCTTCAGCTGACTTCACGGAAGGGTCGACTTGAACATTGTAAGGGAGCAAGGCTGATACGAGGGGTTCTACGCTGTTGAATGACGCTAGGAAACACGGAATCGCCAAATCAACAGAGTGTTTAATTCCAAGTCCACCTTGTCTTACGGGGAGTGATGACTGTAGCCAGGCTTGGTCTGAAAGGTTAGAATTAGTGATGTTTTCGAGAATTGATTTCAGTGTGTTGTCGTAAGATCTTAAACTATCTTCTTCTTTCCATGTTGGAGAGCTTCGGAGGAAAAATATTAAATACTATAAATTAAATTGATTTCATTTACACAAATTACAAATAAAATGTTAAATTTAAAATTTCTCTGTGATACTTCTACACAATTGTTTTGTTTAATTCATTGACATAATTATCAAGGAATGTCATCGAAATAGCAAGAAATCGGGCAAAATTTATAGATAACCACATAGTATCAACGCAAAAATTAATTAAAAACGCTTACTTTTATTGAGTTTGAAATTTTAAATGTATTTATGCTTTCAACATGTTCCACTTACTAAATTGTAATTAAATTGTACCATGCGATCATTTAATTTATTTGAAATTCCAACTTCAAACTGAGAAACATGAAACATGAACATGAAGCACCGGAATTTCACTTTTGTAGCGTTTTGAAATTGAACAATTTTTTTTATCGTTCGGCTTTATATATTTATTAGATAAACTTAAATTCAATAGAGAAAATATTTATCGAGTAATGTGAAAGTGTGTAAAGAAAGTGAAGCAAAATTTTCACACTTTGAATTTGACTAAATTCTATTATTTTGATTTATTGAGTTCATGAACTCAGGATACAAGAGCAGGATTTGTGACCGAAATTGAAGTAGCCGAAACATTGAAGGCAGAAAATAAATTAACCTAAACCTAAGCACTAAGAGTAGGATTTCTGGCACTTGAATTTCGGCCACTTCGATGGAAGTGGTCCGTCGAATGTTATGTGCATACAGACGGATGAAAATTTACGTCAAAACCTCACTGTGTCTTTCGGATCGCTAAGAAAAAAGTTGAAATGCAACAAATTTATTTCATTTTAAGATAATATTTACTAAAAGGAGTAAATTTAAATTCAGGTCCTCATAGTCATAATCATACTCGTAAACCTAGAGAATATCGTCATTCTTTATAAAACTTTTGTTTAGTATGTAATAATACTGTTCCATCTTTTTATTCACAATTGACTTTTATCTCATGCACAAAAGTAAACTCAAAAGCAAGCAGTTCATTTCAGATCTGCGAATTTGATACAAGTGGCCTAAGATGTCTCTTTGGGTTTTAGCGCTTATTGTGATTGTAATTATTTTACTTTTTTATCTCGCATTCAAATTTATTGACGGTAATAGAGATTTTTGGACCAAGCAAGGAGTCCCATATGTCCATGGCAATCAAATTTTCAACAAATGGTATAGGTACACATTTCGTATCCCTTTCCATGAATTGGATATTCAGATTTACAAATTCCTCAAAAAAGAGCCGGATATAAAAATAGGTGGAACCACTCTGTTCCGACATCCGTTGCTCTTTATTTTGGATTTGGACCTCGTCAAGAATATTCTTGTAAAGGATTTTGATTATTTTATGAACAGACGAGGCATAGAGTACTCAGATCCTAAATTTGAACTTATGTTATTCAATATGATTAATCAAGATTGGAAGGATTTGAGAGTCACTATGACCCCAACATTTACAACAAGCAAAATCAGAAGAATGTTCGGAGTTTTTGTTGAAAGTGGTGAAAAACTGGTTAACTTTCTTCAGTCAGAGCTAAAGAAGAGTTTGGATTCAGAATTAGAACTTCGTGGGCCTTGTGGGCGGTATACAATGGACGTCATTGCCTCTACGGCTTTTGGAGTGGATAGTAAAAATTTTGAAAATGAAAACTCACTGTTTACAGTGAATGGCCTAAGGCTCCAAGATAGCATCAGCAAAACTATCATGATCAAATTAATTATCATGATTTTGTTGCCAAAAATAGCAAAATATTTCAAAATTCGTTTGTTCAATATGGATGCTATCAATTTTCTCGAGTCAGTGGTAAAAGATTCAATTCGAAGGAGAAAGGAATTAGGCGAAAAACGAAACGATTTTCTTCAACTTTTGCTGGAAGCGCAGGATGAGACTATTGAAAAGTCATCACTAGAGGATGCTCTTGACCAGTATGACAAGGATGTCGAATTGGAGGACTCAAAGAATGTCCAGAAGATGAAACTAACGGATGACCTCCTTGTTGCACAGTGCAACATCTTTTTCATTGCTGGATTTGATACTACTGAATCTCTCCTAATGTGGGCTTCTTATGAACTGGCTCTGAATCCGGATGTCCAAGAGAAACTTTACAAGGAGCTCCTTCTCGCCACTAATGGGAGCAAAGGAGAACTTACATATGATAATGTCAACAATCTGGAGTATTTGGACATGGTTGTCTCAGGTAAATTCGCAAATATTTCTTTTCCATTAAGAAGATTTCCAGGTAAGAGAAATTGAACGTAATGTTACACTTTAGAAACATTACGGAAGTATCCAGCAGCTGTGAGATTAGAAAGGAAATGTAACAAAGACTACAAAATTCCAAACGACGATTATGTGATCAAGAAAGACACCCATATTATTGTACCAACTTATGCAATCCACCATGATCCTGCAATCTATCCAGATCCAGATAAATTTGACCCAGAACGATTCAATACTGACAACAAAGCGAGCAGACATCCTTATGCTTATTTGCCGTTTGGGTTGGGTCCAAGATCATGTATTGCTATGCGCTTTGCTCTGATGGAAGGGAAGGTGGCAGTGGCTCACTTGGTGCTCAATTTCAAATTCTCTCCTGGTGCGAAAACAAATATTCCGATGAAATATACAACTAAGGGATTTCTCAAACCAGAAAATGGAATGTGGTTGAAATTGGAATCTCGAAACTAAATACAATTGGTAAAATTCATTTTTATGTACTAAGTTTTATAAATTGATAAATTTTTTTATGAATTGTCTATAACTTCAATACCTAAAATGCTTGTAAAAGCGTGAAAATATTGAAACCATATTAAAATGCTTGAATAAATTTGTATTTATTTTATGTATTTAGTTTAGTGCAAAGGGAATTCTCAAACCAGAAAATGAAATATGGTTGAAATTGGAATATAGAAAGTGCAGTGAAGTCCGGGTATTGTGAATTCGGCTATAGCAAACCATACTGTCCTGACGGGATATGACTATCCCGCCAAGGCTTGAAACAGCGATTAACCCAAAAAGATGGTCTCTGGTGGGGTATGATCCCAAGTCTTGGGTATTCCGGACCCAACGCACTACCATTTGTGCTACAGAGCCGATTGGGAAATTCTATTTCAAACCTTGACTATATGATGATGATCCACCAGTTATCACCAGCAAAGTGTTTTTTGCTGGTGGGGGATCCATCATCTGTGCTTCTCCTCATCTCTTGGCAGAGACGGGGAAGACTTTAATCGGGTATAGGAGTCTATGCTCACTATCCCGTGGGTATAGGAGCTATGCTTCACTATCCCACAGTCCGGTCCCTACCAAGCAAATGGGAGGTTATGTGTTAAATAGTCCGGCTTTAATGGAATTGGCTACACTGAACTTCCGGCCTTAGTGAATCAATCCTACCTGTCCCGAAAGTCATTTTGTCCGGTTTTAGTGAACACGCATGAAATATGTCTGAACTCCTCAATGTATTCTTCTATGCCCATCTATGCACACGACTATGATGGAACCTTAGATTGAGTTTTAGTTAACACACTGCAGTTTAAAAGTCAAATCCAGCCACAAAACTTTTCGTTGTTGCTTAGAACTCGATTTGGTGGGGAGTTCATGAAACGTGTCACTTTGTTATTGTACCCAATTGTGACTAGATCTGAAAACTAGAACCAAAGTTTGTGCACTAATGTTCTTAAAGAAATAAGAAAGCTTGGATGAATTCTTTAATTTTTTTCAAAATTCCATATTCAGAGGAAAATAACCTTACAGGAATCAAACCGAAAAGCTCTTTTGTAGCTGAACAGTTGTGACTTGTGATACACCATTCCTAATTTAACACATTATGCACCTCTTCCTACCTGCCAACACAACTAGCCTTTGGACACAGAGAAACAAGCTTCAAAGCCAACAAAAAGCTTGTTCAACTGAAAGGACCAAAAGACTTTACCAAAACAGTCAAAATTTTACCCAAGTCAATCTTGCGGGAGTTTCCGAGAAAATGATGGAAGTGTCGACTCAACTTGAAATGGAAAATTATCATGAGAACATGTCTGTATTCAGTCTTAAGCAAATTTTCATCACCCAGTACTTCTCTAAATCGACGTAGCTGAATTTATAGTAAAATATTTGGATATAATGAACAATTATTGAATTGTAGGGTCCGTTCCCTAAACGGATATAATGAACTCCGGCTATGCTNCCCTAAACGGATATAATGAACTCCGGCTATGCTGAACAATGATGCCGGTTAGTGTTCTCCATGACTCTGACTCTGACTCTGACTCTCATGACTCTGACTCCCAGGGTTTTTGGGAGTCGGGAGTCATGTGATGACTCTGACTCCAAGGGTTTTGGGAGTCAGAGTCATGACTCTGGGAGTCGACTCCCAGACTTGGGAGTCATGACTGATTTGAAACATGCGCACATGGGCATATGGGACTATTTTTTAACAAAATTTACATGCAAATATTATTTCGATAGTTATTTTTACAAAGAAATATTTAAAAAAAGTTGCGAATTGTTTCTTTAACCTGATGAAAGTGGCTTTTTTTCAAAGAAAAACAGGTCCTTTGAATCTTTTAATCGTAACTTAGAAACAAGGAAACTAAATGTATAAAAAAAAATTTAATTTCAGACCCGATTTTCCATTTTTGTATTATGTAACTCCGGAGTCGAGAGTCATGACTCTGACTCTGACTCAGAGTCGACTCCCAAAATTCAAGGAGTCAGAGTCATGACTCCGAGAGTCTACTCCCAACATTTAGAGAGTCAGAGTCATGACTCCCAGAGTCAATGACTCTGACTCCGGCCAAACTGGGAGTCATGGAGAACACTAATGCCGGTCCCTACGCTGTCACTATAACCAGACTTCACTGTAATTACAATCACGATCCATGATGGACTTAAGTTAGTCTGAAGATTGCACATGCCTACGGAACTGGACAATGTACGGAATACGTCCCCAAAATTAAGGAGGAATTCTAGAGTTTATAACTTAACCTAGGGCCGTATGCAGCTCTGCTTTTTCTTCTGGAATAAATTCTGCAGCAGAATTTTTCTTCCAAACAGAATTTCTTCCCACCCAAAGAGGAAAAGAATGGGAGAAGAATCGTGATTCTCCATTATTACTAAATTGCGTACCATTCGCACCCTGTGCACCCTCATAAATCGGCACTTTTTAAACTAACTCTAATGTTAAGTGGTTGCACTAAATTATTTTAGGTTAAAAATATGCCGATATATGAGGGTGCGCAAATTAGTAATACCTCCACTTTCCGCTCTGGTAGTACTCAGTTAATTTGTTTTCCGCTGATTTAAATTTAAATAATAACAATAAAATTTTAAAAGTTCCCTCGCTCAAACCAAGGATGATTGAGATTGTGACATGAGACTGCCCAAATGCTCACGCGCAAAAGCAAATTCCGCCGAGAATTTGGCTCAGGAAGGTCCTTTGACCTTCCTGGAGCGGAGAAGAAAAATAACTTCTTTTTCTGCTGCTGAATGAGTCTGGCAGAAATTCCGCAGCTGAAAATTAGGTAGGTGGGTAGTAAGTTGAGCGAAAAGGATAGCAGAATCGGAATTTCTTGTCCGCTAGGTCGATTCGGCTGCCGAATGGCTAGCTGAGTATCAATAGGAATTAGGGAGAAAGGTGAATGATGAATATTTTGAAAATTCTCGTGAGAAATTTAAATTAAATATTCCTTCATAATTGCAGATTTGAATGGAAGTCGCCTTTGCAAAGTCACATTTGGCTAAGGAAGACTTCGCCTGAACTTTCTATATAAATGCAATAAAAATTCAGCTTATATTATTCACAAAACCTGATCAAATTGAAGGTTAATAAAAGATAATTTTATTTAGTTACACGTTGCTACTTCCTGTTGGATCTAGTTTTCATCACTATTCTTCCTCTGAAGGATGAAGGTCAAACCAATAGAACTAAGCATCTGCTTAGAAAGATATTATGAAGAAAGATCATCTTAAATAGAGTAGATTAATCGGCTGGATAAGACTGTTAAAGCAATATTTTTTTGAAGCGTTCCACTTATTATCAAATTACCGATAGTTGACTCAAGATTTTGCTCAGAATTAAATAAATTCCAACTCAAACATAACAAAATTACGCAGGTGATCAAGTTTTTCAAGATGCTTTTCTTGATTGTAGTAATAGTGATTATAATTTTACTATTTTATCTCATATTGAAATTTATTAATGGTAATCAAGATTTTTGGACCAAAGAAAACATCTTCTATGTCAATATCAGCCAACTTTTCAGCAATTGGGACATCTACACCTTTAATATCTCTTTGCATCAACTAGATTACCAGATTTACCGATTTTTCAAAAAACAAAAGGATTTGAAAATAGGAGGAACTACCCTTTTCCGTCATCCAATACTTTATATTTTGGATTTGGATCTCGTGAAGCATATCCTTGTAAAGGATTTTGATCACTTTATCAATAGAGGAGGCATAGAGTTCTCAGATCCTAAATTTAAGCTCATGTTATTTAATATGATTAATCAAGATTGGAAAGATTTGAGAGTCACTNAGGAGGCATAGAGTTCTCAGATCCTAAATTTAAGCTCATGTTATTTAATATGATTAATCAAGATTGGAAAGATTTGAGAGTCACTATGACCCCAACATTTACAACAAGNCAATACTTTATATTTTGGATTTGGATCTCGTGAAGCATATCCTTGTAAAGGATTTTGATCACTTTATCAATAGAAGAGGCATAGAGTTCTCAGATCCTAAATTTAAGTTCATGTTATTTAATATGATTAATCAAGATTGGAAAGATTTGAGAGTCACTATGACCCCAACATTTACAACAAGNCTCATGTTATTTAATATGATTAATCAAGATTGGAAAGATTTGAGAGTCACTATGACCCCAACATTTACAACAAGCAAAATCAGAAGAATGTTCGGAATTTTTGTTGAAAGTGGTGAAAAAATGGTTAACTTTCTTCAGTCAGAGCTAAAGAAGAGTTTGGATTCGCAGATAGAAATTCGTGAGGTTTGTGGGCGGTATGCATTGAACATCGTCGCCTCTGCGGCTTTTGGAGTTGATAGTCAAATTTTTGAAAATGAAAACTCACCATTTGCAGTGAATGGGCGGAAGCTCCAAGATAACTTTAGTGTAACCTTTATACTCAAATACATGCTGATGATAATGTTTCCAAAAATTGCAAATTATTTCAAACTGACTTTCTTCAATATCCAAGCAATCAAGTTTCTCGAGTCAGTGGTAAAAGATTCAATTCGCAGGAGAAAGGAATTAGGTGAGAAACGAGACGATTTTCTTCAACTCATGTTGGAAGCACAGGATGATACAATTGTGAATTCATCACAAGATGCGGTCATTGATCAATATGAAGAAATAACCCAATTGGTAGACTCCAAAAAATTGAGTAAGATGAAACTGACGGATGACGCCCTAATTGCACAGTGCAATGCTTTCTTTATTGCGGGATTTGATTCTACTGAAACTCTTTTGATTTGGGTATGTTACGAGCTTGCTTTGAATCTGGATGTCCAAGATAAACTTTACAAAGAACTACATCTAGCTACCAATGGGGACATCAGTAATCTTACGTATGACTCTGTCAACAATCTGTTGTATCTGGATATGGTTGTCTCGGGTAANAATGGGGACATCAGTAATCTTACGTATGACTCTGTCAACAATCTGTTGTATCTGGATATGGTTGTCTCGGGTAAATTCTAAAAATATTTTTTGCCTACTTAAAATCAAACCTAATTGAATAACTTGTATATTAGAAACACTGCGGAAGTATCCACCGGGTGTCAGGATTGAAAGGAAATGTACCAAAGACTACAGAATCGCTGATTATGTGATCAAAAAAGATACCCACGTTTTGATCCCAACTTATGCAATCCATCATGATCCAACGATTTATCCAGATCCAGATAAATTTGACCCAGCACGATTCAATGCTGATAACAAAGCGAGCCGTCATCCTTATGCATATTTGCCGTTTGGGTTGGGTCCAAGATCATGTATTGCTATGCGCATGGGTCTAATGGAAGGGAAAGTGCTAGTTGCCTACATGGTACTCAATTTCAAACTCTCTCCTGGCGCGAAACTACATACTCCGATGAAGTATACAACAAAGGGCATTCTCAAACCAGAAAATGGAATATGGTTGAAATTAGAATCCAGAAATTACCCTATTTCTTCGCCGATTACCTGCCCTCGCCTGTAACATGCAGATTTAAACATATATTCATTATATTACATTAATCATTGCATTGCTTCACAGCATAAAGTAACTATGATTCTACAATTACCTTCAAATGATAGCTATGTGATTACATTTGTTTGTGCTACACATAGCTCAATGCGCCTCTATGTTGAGGTAGTATTTTGAGGCCTCATTGAAAAATTGACCAATTTTTCAATGAGGCTATTCAGATGAAACTTGGAGCATCTATGTCGCACGATTTCACTACTGCGTGCTAATCAAATAATCTGTTATTTCTAACTAGCATCCCAGAAACTATACATTTCTTTTCAGATCTAGGCATTTGTAGATTGCTAATTTGAGGTAATTTCTTGTGTTAGTAATATATTTTGTGGCTCTGAAATCGTTCTTTTTTATCACATTGAACATTTATGCCTGTATATTGCTAATTTGAGGTAGAATTTTGAGGTCTCATTGTAAAATNAATGGGGACATCAGTAATCTTACGTATGACTCTGTCAACAATCTGTTGTATCTGGATATGGTTGTCTCGGGTAACTTCTAAAAATATTTTTTACCTACTTAAAATCAAACCTAATTGAATAACTTATATATTAGAAACACTGCGGAAGTATTCACCGGGTGTCAGGATTGAAAGGAAATGTACCAAAGACTACAGAATCGCTGATTATGTGATCAAAAAAGATACCCACGTTTTGATCCCAACTTATGCAATCCATCATGATCCAACGATTTATCCAGATCCAGATAAATTTGACCCAGCACGATTCAATGCTGATAACAAAGCGAGCCGTCATCCTTATGCATATTTGCCGTTTGGGTTGGGTCCAAGATCATGTATTGCTATGCGCATGGGTCTAATGGAAGGGAAAGTGCTAGTTGCCTACATGGTACTCTATTTCAAACTCTCTCCTGGCGCGAAACTACATACTCCGATGAAGTATACAACAAAGGGCATTCTCAAACCAGAAAATGGAATATGGTTGAAATTAGAATCCAGAAATTACCCTATTTCTTCGCCGATTACCTGCCCTCGCCTGTAACATGCAGATTTAAACATATATTCTTTACATTACATTAATCATTGCATTGCTTCACAGCATAAAGTAACTATAATTCTACAATTACCTTCAAATGATAGCTATGTGATTACATTTGTTTGTGCTACACATAGCTCAATGCGCCTCTATGTTGAGGTAGTATTTTGAGGCCTCATTGAAAAATTGACCAATTTTTCAATGAGGCTATTCAGATGAAACTTGGAGCATCTATGTCGCACGATTTCACTACTGCGTGCTAATCAAATAATCTGTTATTTCTAACTAGCATCCCAGAAACTATACATTTCTTTTCAGATCTAGGCATTTGTAGATTGCTAATTTGAGGTAATTTCTTGTGTTAGTAATATATTTTGTGGCTCTGAAATCGTTCTTTTTTATCACATTGAACATTTATGCCTGTATATTGCTAATTTGAGGTAGAATTTTGAGGTCTCATTGTAAAATTTGTACTATTTAGTTTTAGACTTGAGCATCAATTTTGCACAATTTTATTACTACGGTGCAAAGAAGATAATCATTGATATCTAAATAGCATTTATTTATTGATATATCAATCTATATATCGATATATGAAACAATTCAATTCAATTCAATTCAATGTAATTTATTTAAGTGTCATAAGAATCATTTAGAACAGAAAATGGTAATAAACTTACACTCCTGATAATCAGGATATAGTTTACAGGTTATGATTGGATCATGAAATTAAAATTTTATAAGTAGTGAAAAGTAGTGAAAAGATAGGTAATAATTGTTATAGAGTAATTAATTAACTCAAAATTTATTATTTAATTTAGTATTTAATATTTAAAAAATCCCAAAGTTCATTTTCACCATTGTTTTGTTTGATTAATCGTATTAAGACAGTATCAAGAGTTTGATAAAGCAGTGGATGTTGAACCAGCTTTTTGGTAAAGTAAATGGATTAATAATAGGCAGATCTGTTGATCATTACGAACTTAGCAGCCTGATCTTTGAATTTGCTAAAAATTATCGGGTAAGTTTTTGTTATGTAAGATAAATTTGTTCCATAATTGAGTGGTTCTGTACACAAACGATTTTTTGAAAGATTCACTATTGTGAGTAATAGATTCAATTGATTGTGTAATCGATCAATGTATCGATCTACACTCCAACCAGTATTTTTGTCACCTGTTACTTTTGACCCATGCTCTTTGCGGGAGAAAGCATGATGAGTCATCATGCTTATGTCATCATTGATGACATAAATTGTTGAACTGAACTCCATAAACCAAACATTTTTTTGTGATAGTGTTTACCGCCTCAGAAATATCATTCGAAAGTAGGGTGGATAATTTTTTGAATCAAATCTCCGCGACAACTAGGAAAAAACTTAGAATTTTTTAAAAATTATAATTTCGCAACATTCTTCTGCGACAATGTATACAATGTACAGCGAAGTGTAATAAATAAAGGCAATGATTTTGCTTTCACTTGAGTTTTGGGATGAAAAGTTCACATGGAAAATAGAGTTCTGCGCCGGATTTAAACATACTAAAACCTGGGACTGAAAATGACTGGATGGTTTCGACATGTTCTAGAATTAAAATTTTGACACACCCAGTATTTAAAGGGTATGTGTGGAGTACGAAAACATAATTTAAAAAATTCCAAAATGATGGGGGCAGGGGGCCAAGGATCTAAAGTTGGAAAAATAGGTTTTAAAAACCCTCGTCAACTTTTTCATTTATTGACAGATTTTGATGAAATTTTGTATGAGCATATCTAGTCGCATTCCCCAGGTGCTATATTTTTGTTTTTCAAAATTTGAATTTTTTGAACTTTTATTAAATTTTGAAAGAGGATTTTTCAAAAACAAAGATATTGATCGTGTTGGGTATTGTTCGACTCCTGCTACTATTTGTAGCATCACTGAACGCATCAAATCAAGCTTAGAGCAAAAATAAAAATATAAAGTTTTTATTTCATTTTTTCAAAAAAAAAATAATTTTTTATGCTTTTTCATCACGTTAGGCTGAGATTCTTCGCATTACTAGGCGCATCTGCTTTGTGATGGTCAAATTGAGCCAAAAATATTAGTTTGCATTGTAATGCGAACAATCTCAGACTAACATAATGATGAAGCATAAAAAAAATTCACATTTTTATTTTAGCTCTAAAAATAATTTGATGCGTTCAGTGCTGCTCCAAAGAGTAGTAGGAGTCGAACACTGCCCAACACGATCAAAATCTTTCGTTTTTTTTCTTGAAAAATGATCTCATTCAAAATTTAAGAGAAATTTTAAAAATAGAAATTTTATAAAAACTAAAAAACATGGCACCTTTGAATTAGTTTTAACAAATCAAATATAAATTTTTGGCTCAATTGGACCATCACAGAGCAAATGGCGCCTAGTAATGCGAAGAATCTCAGGCTAACGTGATGATAAAGCATAAAAAATTGTTTTTTTTTTGAAAAAAAAAAAAAAAAAAAAAAAAAATTTTATTTTTGCTCTAAACTTGACTTGATGCGTTTAGTCATGCTACGAAGAGTAGCATGAGTCAAACAATACCCAACAATATCAATATCAATATTTTGAAAAATCCTCTTTTTCAAAATTTAATAAAAATTTAAAAAATTCAAATCTTGAAAAACTAAAAAATATAGCACCTGGGGAATGCGACTAGATATGCTCATACAAAATTTCATCGAAATCTGTCAATAAATGAAAAAGTTGACGAGGGTTTTTGAAACCCATTTTTCCAACTTTAGATCCTTGCCCCCCTGTCCCCCATCATTCTGGAATATTTTAAATTATGTTTTCGTACTCCACACATGCCCTTTAAATACTGGAGGGTGTCAAAATTTGAAGTCCAGAACATGTCGAACAGAATTTTCTTTTCAGTCGCAGGATTTAGCGATAACTGCACATTAGTGTTGAATTACTTGTCTATTAATGATCGTTAGGTAGAGAGGTCGCGCATCTTTTGGAGGAAAATGAACTACCTCCACAAACCGACAGGTGACGCATCATGGCAAGGCGTCCTTCTTGCCTTTATTTATTACACTTCGCTGTATAAGAACTTAAGTCTCCCAAACGTAAGTTCCGAAATTTAAATTTCCCGAGAATTTACTTTTTGGGGAATATTCCACGGAACTTTCCCGAATCTTTGCAGGAGAAAGCGGATAATTTTTTTTGTAAGACAAGTTTTAGTTTAAAATTTTTTTCAGGTAAAGTGCTGACAATTTCAGATAAAGCAATTAGAAATTAGTATAGGAAGTACACAAAATCAAGTCTCTAGGATCAGTAGAACTAAAGTTATGATGTTTTGAAAATTGTAATTTTTGGATGTTCTTTTGAGACGACGTACCAAAAATTTCAATTTAAAAAAATCATAACTTTTGTTCTACTGATCCTAGAAACTTGGTTTTTTCTACTTCCTATCCTAGTTTCTAATTCTTTATCTGAAACTGTCAGCACTTTACCTGAAAAAAATTTTAACTAAAAATTTCTTAACAATAAAAAAACTACCTGCTTTCTCCCGCAAAAGGCATGTTCCAATAGTCTCTTCCCAAGGAAATATAATTTATGGTTGGACTGTAGTATAAGATAGACATTTCAAAAAAACATCCGAAAATTTTTATTTCCAAAAACCCATAACTTCGGATACATTATTGATATCTAATAGAAGCTGATTTTTTCAACGTCGTATCCTAGCTTTCAATAGTCTTTCTGAAACTGTACAGTATTTTAGGTAGCGAAGAANAAAATTTTAACTAAAAATTTCTTAACAATAAAAAAACTACCTGCTTTCTCCCGCAAAAGGCATGTTCCAATAGTCTCTTCCCAAGGAAATATAATTTATGGTTGGACTGTAGTATAAGATAGACATTTCAAAAAAACATCAGAAAATTTTTATTTCCAAAAACCCATAACTTCGGATACATTATTGATATCTAATAGAAGTTGATTTTTTCAACGTCGTATCCTAGCTTTCAATAGTCTTTCTGAAACTGTACAGTATTTTAGGTAGCGAAGAAGAATTTTTTTTCTCCCTCTTTCCTAATGTCCTAACTTTTCCTCAGCGAGTTGTGGTGATCAAAAATTCATCAGCGTGACCATACTCAGATGCAATTCAGAGTTGGTCTCCCACGACGGTACATTTTTCATGTACATTTAATTTTCAACTTCCAAATTTGAAACAATTGTTTTCAAAGACCCGAACACCTGAGGCATGAATCTTACAGTGACTCTGAGTATCATGACTCAGAGTTAGAGTTAGGAGTCGGGAGGGAGTCATTTGGTGACTTACTCCTTTATGGCAGAACTCAGAGTCATAATTATTCACCAACATGCGAAAATGAGCATAACGAATTAATTTTCCATATTTTTCCCATCTACTTTCGACAATATTTATATTTTTTAATTTCGGATTCTCATACACGGTGTGACAGTTTGAATTACATGACGCATATTTATTTCATTATGCACACTTTTTCTATTTAAAGCCACCTCCCAAAATCAAGGAGTCATATTCATGGATCAGACAGTCGGACTCCAAATGTTTAGAGATTCGANCATCTACTTTCGACAATATTTATATTTTTTAATTTCGGATTCTCATACACGGTGTGACAGTTTGAATTACATGAAGCATATTTATTTCATTATGCACACTTTTTCTATTCAAAGCCACCTCCCAAAATCAAGGAGTCATATTCATGGATCAGACAGTCGGACTCCAAATGTTTAGAGATTCGATTACTCTGACTCAGCTAAACTGTGAGTCATGGTGAAGACTAGTTGAAACTTCGAAGTTGACACTAGTGGAAAATTTTGCTTTTGAATTGGATGCAGAGGGTCTTTTTCACACTAGAGTTTGTTCGTTTAGAACATGGATGTTAGGGTGGTCCTTATATGAGGCAAAAAAAAATTTATTTCGAAAAAGTTAGGTCTCACCAACTAATATGGTTTCAAATAATTAGAAAAAAATCGTGTTTAAGTTCGCACGGAAAAATTGACATTTAGGGGTCGAGCTGGAAGTTTAAATTTTTGTTTATAAATAATAATAAGCAAGGCCGACCAAATGCATAATTTGCATAAAATCACATAATCGTAATTAACCCCAGGTCGTTTATTTCATATTTCTAGTGTCACTGTATCAAGAAAAGTTATAACAATAGACACTAATAGGGTTCCGAATGACTCTGACTCAGTGACCCTGAGTCATGACTGAGTCATGTGACTCTGACTCTGACTCATCGGTTTCTCGGAGTCACTGGTTTTGGGTGACTCTGACTCAATAGAGAAATGGGAGTCACTGAGTCGTGACTCTGAGTCACCTGACTCGTGACTCTGTGCCTTTCCAAACTGACTCTGAGTCGTGACTCACTAGGAAGAGTCATGACTCCCAAGCAACAAAGCGTTACTGCTTACATTTTGCCTTTTTTGTACTAAAAAATTTTTTTCAACTCCCGCAACACAACAAATCTGAGAGTGTGAGTTTGCTGCCGCGCGGCTCGTGTTTAGTTTGAAGCACACTTGTAACCTACACCACTACACATCGAAATCGAACTCAGATTTTAATAAAAATTTCAACTCAACGCTTCTAAAAATTCCAACTCACAATCAGAATCGAAGTAGACAATAAACATTTGAAATANAGTCATGACTCCCAAGCAACAAAGCGTTACTGCTTACATTTTGTCTTTTTTGTACTAAAAAATTTTTTTCAACTTCCGCAACACAACAAATCTGAGAGTGTGAGTTTGCTGCCGCGCGGCTCGTGTTTAGTTTGCAGCACACTTGTAACCCATCGAAATCGAACTCAGATTTGAATAAAAATTTAAACTCAAAGCTTCTAAAAATTCCAACTCACAATCAGAATCGAAGTAGACAATAGCCATTTGAAATAGAAATGTAAGTCGAAATCGATTATTTTAAAGAACCACAAAATCTAAAGCATAATTCATAATTTTAAATAGTTTAGCTCTAAATCTATGATTTAAGTTTCTCAAAATCGAAATCCATAACATTTCAGGCCATCGAAATTGAAATATACTAAAAGATCTGGAAATAAGTTTCAAGCATGTATAATAAAACGGAGTTTTCTTAAGATAGACAAAGTTTTATACTTTAAAAAAAATTAAAATTCATAATTCTAAGGTGCTCGAATGAATATCATCCATGAATATCCAAATATGAATATATGAATAGGTGCTCGATGAGTATCCAAATCCAAATTTAATTCAACTTTTCAGTCGAAATTGAAATCGAAGTTTAAGTCTCGGTACAAACTGTAAGCTAAATCGAAATTCAACGTTAATCATTCGAAATCAAAACCCAAAACTATTCAGTCATTCGAAATTTTTAAGTTAGATTTTAAGCTAATTTAGAAATGCACTGTTTGATAATTAGACAGTAAAAAAAATGAGTTAATTGAACAAAGTCAATAAAATAAAAAAAGCTCAAAACATTCCGATGTGTCCAATCATCGATTATTTTGATAGAGTTGATACGAAAGATCAGGATAAATATTGCAGGTAAGGTAATTTAATTTTAAATCGGATCAAAAATAAAGAAGAATTTCAAAAATTTATTTAAGAGTCTTTAACCGAAAAGAGCAGGTAACTTAGCGTCTTTGTATCACTCATTTTGAGCTTTGAATACGCATTATGCTCATTTTACTGTAAAAAGAAAAACATAAAATTTCTGTGAAGCGGAGTCACTGAGTCATGACTCAGAGTCACAGAGTCATGACTCTGAGTCACCTGACTCTGACTCAAGCTTCAGCAGTGATTCTATAAGAGTCACTGAGTCAGGTTCACTGAGTCATTAAAATTCATGACTCTGACTCAGTGTGAAAATGGGAGTCAGTGAGTCATGACTCTGAGTCACCTGACTCTGACTCTGAAGAAAGTGGGAGTCATTCGGAACCCTAGACACTAACATGTTCCGCATAAAGCGCACATATTGCATACAGGCTGTTCCAAAAAAAAGATAACTGACTTTCTTTAACTCCACTCAATTTGAGTGGAAAATACTTTCTCCAGTTATCTTTTTTTTTGGAACACCCTGTACTTTCAAAGTAGTGCATAATTTTTCATAATATGGCATAATTTTGCACAATATTGCATAATTTTGCACAATACTACGTAATTTTGCACAATATTGCATAATTTTGGGGAGAAATTTGGAATTTTGCTGCTGTTAACTAAATAATGCCCAATTATTTAATGAATACAGCGTAATAACCACCATATCTTGCAGTGCCTGTGTGTAGATCTTAAATTTTAGTCTCGGTTGTAAACTGGAAAGAAAAGTAATTTCAGGCAATAAGCGGCTAAATGTGTTAACTTAAGAGGTTCAAACTTAGAAATTACAGTTTTATGCTTATTGTGACCACGGGTAAAACTCGATCCAAGAATCGAGCCACGGCTCAGATCAGATCGGTGGAAAAACTGCTGTATGGGATCGCGGATCGTATCGAATTATTTTTTGGTTTTTGGCTCGGATCGCTGATCGGTATCGAAAGACTTTTTGATTCGTGGCTCGGATCGCGGATCGGTATCGAAAGACTTTTCGATCCTTGGCTCGGATCGCGGATCGATATCGAAAGACTTTTTAGTTCTTGGCTCGGATCGTGGATCGGTATCGAAAAACTTTTCGATTCTTTGCTAGGATCGAGGGTCGGTATCGAATGACTTTTCGATCCTAGGCTCGGATCGTGGATCGGTATCGAAAGACTTTTCGATTCTTGGCTCGGATCGTGGATCGGTATCGATTTTTTGTTGCCCTTTGGCTCTGATCGTGGATCGGTATCGAAATTTTTTCCAAGTTTCACCTGTGATTGTGAGTGATTATTACAACATTAGGATCATGTTGTAGGGCGGAATTTTCAACAATTAATTTGACAGTTAGACAATATTTAAAAAAAGAGTGGTGGAGTGGGACAAGGCTGAATTTTTTTGTAAATGTTGCGCTTTGTTAAATCTATATTTAAAAGGTACGACTTTGTTANAGGTTTTCAACTTTAAGTTTGTCAAGTTGCGATAGCGTGAAAACAGCGAATAAATGTAACCCATTTTAAGGCTAGGTTACAGATAATCAATTTCGCACTAAATCGATATTTTCCGAAATCTTTGCGTAGGATTCCGTTTTGAGTTTACACATCTTTCTATTTCGGCTAGGAATTTTCGATCAGCCAAAAAGTTGAAAGAAAACAACTTTTTATTAGCTATGAGCTGTACGAACTGGGAGTACCTTTTTTGCACAGAATTGTCTTCAAAATGAGTTTTACCAAATTGGTGCACAAAGAACAAAGACGCAAATTAAAAACTCATTTGTAAATACGCACAAATAGCATCAGTAAAATCAGAAATTTTCTTTCCTCGTGTGTATACTCAAAACTGAACTCTTAGCGAAATGGTTGGGATTTTGGTTCCTATGCCATCCAGGAATCAAATTTTCGCTGAGCAGCATTAGAAGATTTCGAGTGAAAATCTTGTCTCCGTAACCCTACTTTTAAGAAAAAACTGTCGTGTAAAATCATTTCCGTTCCATTCCCACATGCAAAACTTTTCGTTTGCAGCGCGACCCCTAAATTTCCACAAATTTTGCTGAATTTTTTAGACAATTTTTTTTTTATTTATTTGGTACCATTTTTACGTGTGAGACAATAAAAAATCAAAAGTTCACTTTTAAGGACCACCTTAATGGATGTATTTATGTTAATTAAACAATAAACAAATTAAATGAGCGGTTAAAACATTAGTATTGCATGAATAAAAAATAGTTCCGAGGGAATAAAATCCTATCCAGATTCAATATTATCTAAAAGAAAAGCAAATCTTCGAAAATATATAAAAAGATTTGCGAGGAAAGTGAATTTTTTAATACTTGTGTTTTACTCGGGCAAAAAACAATTTGGGTAACTTGAGTGACAGAATTAGACAGTTTGAGATTGGACATTTAACATAATTGGAAATTTTGTATTAAATTTCCAATTATGATAAATGTCCAATCTCAAATTATGAATTAGATTACGCTTTGAATGTGACCAGATATGTTGCATGGTTCATGAGATGCATCATGAGACACAACACTTAACTTACCAATAGTTTAGGTTTCCCTCCGAAAAAAAAGAAAAAGTTAAAAAAAAATTCTTCTTCGCTACCTAACATAACTGTATAGTTCCTCCAGAAAAATTAAAAACTAAAAACATTCCTTGCAGAAAAAATAACAGCCTAATCTGCTTCGTCTAGCAAAAGGGGCCAAAAATCGCTTCGTGTTCCTTTAAGATTTGTAGATTGTATAAACACTCGAGAACTAATAAGGGAAAGTGCAAACGATTAGTTTCTGTTTTACCATTTTAATTTGTGAAAACTTTACACAAAATCTTTTGGAATGAATGGGATAAACTACGAAATAAAATTTATCAACCGTCGAAACACCAACCCTAGACTTCACATATCTAGCATTTAAACATGTTTTATTGTGCCCTACAAGGTATATATGTTATGTGTCATAATAATGTCATAAAATATGTCATGGCAATTATTAATTTTAAAAATTCCCGCGATAAGAAATATTTTATATTACCGGAAACATTTCCGAAACTTTCTCTGCATTTACAACCCTAATCCATTCAATCAGTCTTATTAACATTGTGTTCGCGGTTAATTCGGGTTGCTACCCTATTTTNTTTACAACCCTAATCCATTCAATCAGTCTTATTAACATTGTGTTCGCGGTTAATTCGGGTTGCTACCCTATTTTTCTGCTACGGAACATACAGGAGGGTTATTTATATGACACAAATTACTTTCTCCATTCAAACTTAAAAAAAAAGTACCAAAAAAGCTGAGAAGTTTAGAAGTATGCGCCGGCGTAACACTACAAACTGGAATTTAAGACTAAAAACTTATGCTTTACTTAGCAAATTCAAAATATTTGAAATAATACTTGTAATATTTATTTCTAATTCTTTCCAGATTCAAGAATCCAATTATTCTTATTCCTCCAATTTATTTTTATTCTGATGTTCTGTGAACACGTAAACCAAGTTGCTTAAAGTGTTAGATTAGACCGTTAGATATAACCGAGAAAATTCTGTGCGAAAATTGTAGTTCTAAAGTAATGTACTTGATTGAAGCACAACCACCCCACGCTATGTCACTCTTATGACTAAAAATCCTACTTATTAAAATAACACTGTATATTCTTGTTCAAGGTCGAAACACCAACAACACTTGCAGCGGTGAAAACAAAATTAAGCAGCAATTTAGAAAGCAAGCCAGTGTAGCGTACAAGCGAAACCAGAAAGTTGTGGGAGTTCTGTGTCGCCCAGGTGTGTAGATGTGACGAGACTCGTAATCTCACAGTAGCCATGAGAGGCTCTAATACCCAAGGTCAATAAGTATGAGTTACAGCATGAACCAACTTAATCCGGGCCTTCTTTCTTCGCCTTTCACCAAAAACGGCTTGGGGCAGGCGATACACAATAGTAAATGATGGAAGTGAACTTAATTTTATTGTAATCACTATAAAATATCTGTTCCGATGCAAAGGAATGGAGCAAAGGAGAGAGACACAGAGAGGAGGGGTCGGCAGGTTCTCTGTTGAGTCAGGTGGATTAGATGCCAAGAGGTCGTACCCCATTCCTCTAGTTGGTCATTTCTCTCAACTACCCATCTTTCAGCATTACAGAATGGCGTTTGTTTAAATTAATTAATTTTTGCAGAGGAATGTTTTCTCAAACACACGCTAACTTCATTCCTTACAACTTTGGTATTTCGCGTTCTTTATTTGCTGTCTTAAATTTTTTTTGGTGAAAGCGACTTTCTACGGCCCGGATTAATTTGGTTCATGCTGNTATTTGCTGTCTTAAATTTTTTTTGGTGAAAGCGACTTTCTACGGCCCGGATTAATTTGGTTCATGCTGTATAAACTTTCCTGTGAAATAAGGAGACCCATGGTCTTGTGCAGAAATACAGCGAAAGGAAATAAATAAAGGTAATGATTTTGCTTTCACTTGAGTTTTGGGATGAAAAGTTTACAATAAAAATAGAGTTTTGCACAGGATTTAAACATTAGGCTTGAATTACTGGTCTATTAATGACCGTTAGGTAGGTAGGCCGCACAAACTTCTCGAGGGAAATCAACTACAGTATGTTAGGTAGCGAAGTAGAATTTTTTTTTAACTTTTTCTTTCTTTTTCGGAGGGAAACCTAAACTATTGGTAACGAAAGGGTTGTGTCTCATGATGCATCCCATGAACCATGCAACATATCTGGTCACATTCAAAGCGTAATCTAATTCATAATTTGAGATTGGACATTTATCANGGTTCTCTGTTGAGTCAGGTGGAATAGATGCCAAGGGATCGTACCCCATTCCTCTAGTTGCTCATTTCTCTCAAATACCCATCTTTCAGCATTACAGAATGGCGTTTGTTAAAAAAAAAAAAATTTGCAGAGGAATGTTTTCTCAAACACACGCTAACTTCATTCCCTCCAACTTTTGTATTTCGAGCTATTTATTTGCTGTCTCAAATTTTTTTTGGTGAAAGCGACTTTCTACGGCCGGGATTAATTTGGTTCATGCTGTATAAACTTTCCTGTGAAATAAGGAGACCCCTGGTCTTGTGCAGAAATACAGCGAAAGGAAATAAATAAAGGTAATGATTTTGCTTTCACTTGAGTGTTGGGATGAAAAGTTTACAATAAAAATAGAGTTTTGCGCCGGATTTAAACATTAGGCTTGAATTACTGGTCTATTAATGACCGTTAGGTAGGTAGGCCGCACAACTTCTCGAGGGAAATCAACTACAGTATGTTAGGTTGCGAAGTAGAATTTTTTTTTAACTTTTTCTTTTTTTTTCGGAGGGAAACCTAAACTATTGGTAACGAAAGGCTTGTGTCTCATGATGCATCCCATGAACCATGCAACTTATCTGGTCACATTCAAAGCGTAATCTAATTCATAATTTGAGATTGGACATTTATCATAATTGAAAATTTGATACAAAATTTCCAATTTTGTTAAATGTCCAATCTCAAATTGTCTAATTCTGTCACTCGAGTTACCCAAATTTTTAGGGCAAAATTTTTTTGCCAGCGTAAAATACAAGTATTAAAAAATTCTTTTTTCTCGAAAATGTTTTTATATATTTTCGAAGATTTTCTTTCCTTCTAGATAATATTTAACCTGGGTAGGATTTTATTCCCTCGGAACTATTTTTTATTCATGCAATACAAACGTTTTTAGCCGCGAATTTAATTTGTTCCTTAATAAACTGAGATAATATCCATCCATGTTCTAGTGTGAAAAAGATCCTCTGCATCCAATTCAAAAGCAAAATTTTCTGACTTTAAGAAAGTTTCCAATAGTGTCAACTTCCAAAGTTTCAACTAGTCTTCACCATGACTCACAGTTTAGCTGAGTCAGAGTCACCGAATCTCTAAACATTTGGAGTCCGACTATCGAATCCATATGAGTATAACTCCTTGATTTTTGGAGGTGACTTTGAATAAAAAAAAATGTGCATAATGAAATGAAAATAAATAAATATGTGTCATGAAATACAAACTATGTAAAATCGTATATGACGATCTGGAATTAGACCTGTCATGTCTTTTACGTGTAATCAATTCCACACCGTTTCGGCGTATGCGATTTCTGCGAAATAAACATTTTTACGCCCAAGTGACCGTACGGTATTCCTCTATCATGTTGACGACTTCGTGATCAAGTTTACACCCAAAAACATTGCCAAACCACTTGATCTGGAAAATGTTTTGAAAAATGAACATAGTAAATCTGCCAGCAAAAATTTGACAGATAAACAAGTGTAAAAATTTTCACACCAGTTTCCNCGACTTCGTGATCAAGTTTACACCCAAAAACATTGCCAAACCACTTGATCTGGAAAATGTTTTGAAAAATGAACATAGTAAATCTGCCAGCAAAAATTTGACAGATAAACAAGTGTAAAAATTTTCACACCAGTTTCCCTTCGGTCATTCGTTTTTCCAGCAGTGTCTAAAAATTTTCTCACCCGCTACTAGTGAATTAATGAATTGTTTAGATTTTTAATTAGTAAATCCAATTTTAACATATATTTCTGTAAGATTATTCAAAACATTTTGCAGAATTTGTCAAAATTTCATGAGAAGTGTAAATATTTTCATACCTTTTTTGGTGTGAAAATATTTACACACGGGATCCAAACATTTACATACTCTTAAAAAACTGCAATATTTTTAAGTTATGGAGATGACAGATGGGAAAAATATGGAAAATTAGTCCATTATGCTCATTTTAGAATGTCTGTAAATAATCATGACTCTGAGTTCTACCGCAAAGGATTCAGTCACCAAGTGACGGCCGACTCCTAACTCTGACTCTGAATCATGATACTCAGAGTCACTGTAAGAGTCATGCCTCAGGTGTCCGGGTCTTTGAAAACAAGTTTCAAATTCGAAAGTTGAAAATTAATTGTACATGAAAAATGTAACCTCGTGGGAGACCAACTCTGAATTGCATCTGAGTATGGTCACGCTGAGGAATTTTTGATCACCACAACTCGCTGAGGAAAAGATTAGGACGTTAGCAGTTAGCACTTTTTGATTCATTTCCCACATAGAGGAAATTCAAACGCCAACTTAAGAGATAACCTAACTAACGGGGTGAGAATTCTGGAAGACTTTGAAAAAGTCTCGGGGTTGGAGAGACTCGAACTGGGATTCTGCTCGCCATCTTATGTGAGACAAAAAGTAAAATAGGCTGTGTATCTCTACATTGGACCATGGATCTCCGTACATCACAGGAGAGTTTTCAACTCATACTTGTCATTGTCTCTGGCAGTGGGAGGAAACACTACAGAACTCTGTTTTCTAGCATACAGAGGTCTGTATGGTATAACATACAGACCTCTGTATGGTAAAAGACGGAGTTCTGTAGTGTAGTGACGTAGCATACAGAACTCTGTGTGGTAAAAGACAGAAATCTGTATGTTTTTATAGCGCAGGTCAAACTCCAGGAAATGATGATTTTACACAATTATGATGGGAGAATTGTGATAAAATACGTCCCGAAAAATACATAGAATTATAAGATCGCTTGAAACAACAATAATTATTTATATTTCAGTAAATCATTTGGGAAGTAGGTATAATAGCATAATAATAGTTAAAAGTATTGAAAAAAATTTGGCGTTCAAAAAGTTAGGCACTTGTTAGTGTAACTTTAAATACTGTTTACTTTAAAGTTTCTTTGTCCCCGCACATTTCACTTCTATTATCCCCTCACAGAAACCAAACTTGTCGTTCGTCGGCATGACGTAGCATACAGAACTCTGTCTTTTAGCATACAGAGGTCTGTATGTTATACCATACAGACCTCTGCATGCTAGAAAACAGAGTTCTGTAGTGTTTACTCCCACTGTCTGGGGATCAAATCCTTCCTTGGCTACTGTGAGAATACGAGTCTCCTCACATTTAGCTACTGGGCGATCAGAGCAGGTTTGATTACAGAAAAAATATAATCAGATTACTGATTACATGATTACAGTCAAAAATGATAATCGATTATTAATATGATTAATATGATTATTAATATTTATAATATGATTAGATGATTACATTTTGGAGTAATCATAATCATAGATTAGTAATCTGTAATCAGTAATCATAATCTAAGGCAAATATGATTACAATTTTTGATTACTTTGGAATTTTAATTTATACATGGAATCAAATTCTAATATTGAGTTTTTTCAAATATGTTGGTTTCAAAAACTAATACTGCAATTTCAAATTGTAATACAAAGTGCTAAAGTTACTAACAATCCGTCGTTGTACTCATTGCTTTAACTACATCATGCTTGCACAAGAATTGAATTGATGAAATTTTTGGGTAGATTGTAGGGGTTTGCCAATCGCTTGCGTGATTTTGCGTGAAGTGGTAAACTTTTCTCGTTTACGAAAATTTACGCAAAGTGGGAGTGGGTTATGGCGATCAACTAATGAAAGAGGATACAATTTAGTAAAGCTTAACTCAACATATATGCAAGCCCGATTTTGTGTAAAGTTTTTTTTTTGCGTAAAGTGCTTTTTCTCTCTTCTGCTGTTGTTTTTAATATTGTTAATTTATTCAAAATTAGCCGAACAATTATTTATTTAAATTAGTTTGTATATAATTTATATATATACAGTGGTTTTAGCTTAATGTCACTACCCCTTAATGTCACACTTCGCTTATTGTCACCTTGTTGGCTTTCCCCCGGCTAAACTCCATGCTCTCATGTACTAAATACTCTGCCTATTGTCAACCTCCGCCTATTGTCATCACATTTGAAGAGAATGTACCGCACATAACCACACTTTAATGGCAACTTTCGGTTCTCAGGCCCAGAATATACTCGTGTTTGTTTAAATGGTGTGGGCGGTCAGAGACCCTTGGGGGAACTGTTTTATTAACCTATTTATTGTATTCTACTATGCGATCCTCGATCTTAAAAGTTTACTTTTTTTAAAGACTCAGCCGCAGTCGTAGGTTTATTCCAACCGCGAGTATGCCAACTTTAGATGGGCACATGGTTAGAATTGAGAAACTTAAAGTTTTAATGATAAGCAACATTGGAAGTGAAGAACTTTGCAAACAAGTACCGATATTTTGGGAGCTTCTGACACGATAATATTTCAAAGCCATTCTTCTGGCATATTGCAAAAAAACTTGCCGATTACTTTAAGAAGTAATTTGCTTTTAGAGTATTCCAAATTCAGGTAATAACTTCAAAAGCTGTAAAATAAATCGAAAAAGGCATCGTATCATAAAATGCGCATCTAAAACCAGAAACTTCGGTTTATGTCACCTAATCTATGAAGTATTAGTCAGTTGCCATTATCGGCTATTGTCCACTCCGCCTCCTGTCAACTGATTTTTTGGCTCCCTCGGAGGTGACATTAAGCTAAAACCACTGTATTTATATATTTGTATATCATTTTCACGCAAAAGTTTGTACAACTTCAACTCACAATAGTCGTACCAATACTGNCATTTATATATTTGTATATCATTTTCACGCAAAAGTTTGTACAACTTCAACTCACAATAGTCGTACCAATACTGAGGTGTTTACGCATCTCATACTCACGCAATGTTACACAAAAAGTTTGCCAACTCAACTCACGCAAGCTATTGGTATACCCCTAGTGTGTCCATTATTTAGATGAGTGTTTGTATAAAAATTTCATGATCCTTGATTATCTTTCCCAAGACACTTCCATCCGAACATGGTTGCATTTTAAATTATCATGTTAATGCTGATGTATAAATCTAATGTACTGGTGCTAATTCCAAAATTATATCTAGAAACTACTATTTTCAGACAAATTTTGGTTCCGCTAAAACTGTACTCACTCAATTATGTTCGCCAACAGTTTCATTAAATCTTACACAAGACGTTTCATGATGTGATTGTAGCACAAAAGCAGAGTTATCCAAATGTTTGATCTTCCAGCGACTTTCGCTTATGCTAACTTTGCCCTATCCTTATTTCCAACTACCGAAACAACTTGAAAATACTTGCCATCTAATATTTTAAACAATTTTCCAAATTCTTCACCAATATTGTCAGCTGGTGCAGCATAAGCAATTTGTGTTTCAAGTGTGGAATCAATAATTAAAGCGATATGGTTCTATTTAAAAAGTATCACGGTACTCCGCTGCTCTAAAAACAAAAGTGGAGAGAAGTAGAAATCAAGGATAGAAAAGCTATGTGTTTAGTATAAAATGATTTGGAATGATTTGTTTCACCAAGAATGAAAAGGGTAAGAAATTCATCTGATTGTTTTCAGTTGTTCATCATAACAATAATTAGTAATCATGTAATCATATAAAATAATTTAGGGTTTTGATTGCTTGATTATGATTACAAGCCCGCAAATTTGTAATCAAACCTACTTGATTAAAGATTACTTAAAAGGGTTTGGTTATAGATTACAGATTAGTAATCTGTAATCATAATCTCTGTAATCATGTAATCAAACCTGCTCTGTGGGCGATACAGAATCCATCCCACAAAGGGATGAAAGAGATGAGCACAGGAGGAAAAGAAAAACAAAAATTTAAATGGGTTTCAGTAAAGTNGTGTTTGTTTAAATGGTGTGGGCGGTCAGAGACCCTTGGGGGAACTGTTTTATTAACCTATTTATTGTATTCTAATTTATGCGATCCTCGATCTTAAAAGTTTACTTGTTTAAAGACTCAGCCGCAGTCGCGGGTTTATTCCAACCGCGAGTATGCCAACTTTAGATGTGCACATGGTTAGAATTGAGAAACTTAAAGTTTTAATGATAAGCAACATTGGAAGTGAAGAACTTTGCAAACAAGTACCGATATTTTGGGAGCTTCTGACACGATAATATTTCAAAGCCATTCTTCTGGCATATTGCAAAAAAACTTGCCGATTACTTTAAGAAGTAATTTGCTTTTAGAGTATTCCAAATTCAGGTAATAACTTCAAAAGCTGTAAAATAAATCGAAAAAGGTATCGTATCATAAAATGCGCATCTAAAACCAGAAACTTCGGTTTATGTCACCTAATCTATGAAGTATTAGTAAGTTGCCATTATCGGCTATTGTCCACTCCGCCTCCTGTCAACTGATTTTTTGGCTCCCTCGGAGGTGACATTAAGCTAAAACAACTGCATTTATATATTTGTATATCATTTTCACGCAAAAGTTTGTACAACTTCAACTCACAATAGTCGTACCAATACTGAGGTGTTTACGCATCTCATACTCACGTAAAGTTACACAAAAAGTTTGCCAACTCAACTCACGCAAGCTATTGGTATACCCCTAGTGTGTCCATTATTTAGATGAGTGTTTGTATAAAAATTTCATGATCCTTGATTATCTTTCCCAAGACACTTCCATCCGAACATGGTTGCATTTTAAATTATCATGTTAATGCTGATGTATAAATCTAATGTACCTGTGCTAATTCCAAAGTTATATCTAGAAACTACTATTTTCAGACAAATTTTGGTTCCGCTAAAACTGTACTCACTCAATTATGTTCGCCAACAGTTTCATTAAATCTTACGCAAGACGTTTCATGATGTGATTGTAGCACAAAAGCAGAGTTATCCAAATGTTTGCTCTTCCAGTGACTTTCGCTTATGCTAACTTTGCTCTAACCTTATTTCTAACTACCGAAACAACTTGAAAATACTTGCCATCTAATATTTTATACAATTTTCCAAATTCTACACCAACACTGTCAGCTGGTGCAGCATAGGAAGCAATTATTTGTATTTCAAGTGTAGAATCAATAATTAAAGAAATATGGTTCTACTTAAAATGTATCACGGTACTCCACTGCTCTAAAAACAAAAGTGGAGAGAAGTAGAAATCAAGGATAGGAAAGTTATGTGTTAGTATAAAATGATGTGGAATGATTTGTTTCACCAAGAATGAAAAGGGTAAGAAATTCATATATGACGTGATTGTTTTCAGTTGTTCATCATAACAATAATTAGTAATCATGTAATCATATAAACTAATTTAGGGTTTTGATTGCTTGATTATGATTACAACCCCGCAAATTTGTAATCAAACCCACTTGATTAAAGATTACTTAAAAGGGTTTGATTATAGATTACAGATTAGTAATCTGTAATCATAATCTCTGTAATCATTAATCATGTAATCATGTAATCAAACCTGCTCTGTGGGCGATACAGAATCCTTCCCACAAAGGGATGAAAGAGATGAGCACAGGAGGAAAAGAAAAACAAAAATTTAAATGGGTTTCAGTAAAGTTTGAACTGAAAAATTATTATTAAATAATTGAGTTAATTTATTGAATATTCTTTAGTTTCGAAGCTATTATAAGTAAGCAGGTTTAATTGTCTCGTCATGGATAAAAGATATTTTTTAATTATTTAGGAATCAAGTCTCAAGTGTAGTCCCATTTTGCAAGGTTGTCTGCAATTGCACATCAATCTTCAACTATCCTCGTAAACGAGGTCAACTGCTTTCACGTACAAACTAGCTTACCTTCCGATATAAAAATTATATATAGAGGACTTCTACGTCTTATATTCTAGACCCCAAAACTTTGAGTTCAACATTACAGCTACTAAAAAGAGATAAGTAAATACTGACGGATACTTTGCATCTGTTTAGGAATAATCGAATTAGGTTTATTCGATGAGGATTGTCTATTGCACTTTAGCGTGAAGCGAGAACAAACAATCTAAAATCACCCTACGTTTATCGTAGTCAGACTCAGAATTTGTTAAACTAACTCAAATTCAAACAATTCTTTACAAAAGAGGTATCAAGATGTTGGAATCAATTCTAATTTTCATAGTGACTGTAATTCTACTCTTTACTCTCATATTTAAATTAATTGATGGTAATCAAGATTTTTGGACCAAGGAAAACATTTTTTCTCTTCATTCCAACCAAGTTTTCAGTTATTGGGACAAGTACACCTTTCGTGTCACTGTGCAACAACTGGATTATCAGATTTACCGAACTTTTAAAAAAGAAAAGGATGTAAAAATAGGAGGAATTACTTTATTCCGTCATCCGATGCTCTATATTTTGAATTTGGATCTACTTAAGAATATCCTTCAAAAGGATTTTGACCATTTCAATAACAGAAGAACCGAAGAGTTCTCAGATCCTAAATTCGAGAATATATTATTCAATATGAGTAATCCAGATTGGAAAGATTTGAGAGCTACAATGACCTCAACATTCACAACAAGCAAAATCAAAAGAATGTACGGAATATTTATTGAAAGTAGTGAAAAAATGGTTGGATTTCTTCAATCAGAGTTAAAGAAGAGTACGGATTCGGAGGTGGAATTCCGTGGAGTTTGTGGGCGGTACGCAATAGACGTCATTGCAACTGCGGCTTTTGGAATTGATAGTCAAATTTTTGAAAATGAAAACTCACCGTTTGCAATGAATGCACGAATGTTACAATTTATCATCGACAAAACTTTTATTGCCAAATTCATTCTTTTGAGTTTGTTCCCAAAATTTGTTAAGTATTTCCAATTGAGTTTCATAAATGTGGATGCTGTCAACTTTCTCGAGTCAGTGTTAAAAGATTCAATCCGGAGAAGAAAGGAGTTGGGTGAGAAACGAAACGATTTTCTTCAAATTATGTTGGAAGCGCAGGATGAGAGCATTGCAGAGTCACAAACAAATGAAGCCATTGACCAGTATGGAAAAAATCCAGTATTGGTCGACTCGAAAAAAGTGCAGAAGATGAAACTAACCGATGAACTCGTGATTGCCCAATGTCAAGGGGTCTTTCTTGCTGGATTTGATACTGTTGAGGCTCTCCTGATGTGGACTTGTTATGAGCTTGCGCTAAATCCAGATNTATGATACTGTTCAGGCTCTCCTGATGTGGACTTGTTATGAGCTTGCGCTAAATCCAGATGTCCAAAATAAAGTTTACAATGAACTTTATCTAACTACCAATGGGGACAAAGCAAATCTTACCTATGACTGTGTCAACAATCTGATGTATCTGGATATGGTTGTCTCAGGTAAGTTCTAAAAAAAATATTTCTTTTCTACGTAAAATTAAAGATAATTGCATTACTTTTATATTAGAAACACTTCGGAAGTATCCACCGGGTGTCAGGATCGAAAGGAAATGTACAAAGAACTACAAAATCCCAAATGATGACTATGTAATCAAGAAAGATGCCCACATTATTGTCCCAATTTATGCAATTCATCATGATCCTGAGATTTATCCAGATCCAGATAAATTTGACCCGGAGCGATTCAATACTGAGAATAAAGCGAGTCGTCATCCTTTTGCATACTTGCCGTTTGGTCGGGGTCCAAGATCATGCATTGCTATGCGCATGGGCCTGATGGAAGGGAAGGCTGCATTCGCTCACATGATACTCAATTTTAAATTTTATCCATGCTCTAAAACTGATATTCCGATGAAGTATTCTACAAATGGGATTCTCAAACCAAAAAATGGAATTTGGTTGAAATTGGAATCGAGAAATTTTTAACTAATTATATATTCCAGTTTTTACATTTTAATAATTGTCGGAAGTTAGCCGTTGTAGGTGGGTCCTCCGGTCCGTCCTGTGTGGAGTCGGGTCACCGTGGTCATCAGAAACAACAAATTAAATATATTAATAAATTATATAATGAATATTAAATAAAAATAATAATTAATAATAATTAATAAAATGAAAAAGAAATGAAATTATTATTTTTTCCAAAATGGCGGAGCAGAGAGAAGCTCTGCTTTTATTAAAGGTTGGAAAAGAACTGAGTCTATCTATCTGGATAGACTCAACAAACGGTAAGTTTTTAGATATAAATATATATAAGAATAAAAATAATAATAATGATATATGTATAGGAGGGCAATAGAAAGTGAAAGGGAAGGAGAGCAGCAACAGCTATGTTGTTGTTGCTTGTGGTAAGCGGGAAGTCCAGTCCCGTTCACCACATGAAGGTGAAGGTCATTTCTCTACACCATCCACCCCCCAAAAAGTCTCCCCTCCCCCAGGAGGGAGCTGAAAGTAGTAAGTATAGTCCATACTTGTGACGTGGTAGCCTCCCTTCCCCCAGGAGGGTGCTGAAAAGGACAAGTATCACGTACTTGAGAATAGAGCCTCCCCTCCCCCAGGAGGGTGCTGAGTAGGACAAGTATGATGTACTTGAAGGAATTGAGCCTCCCCTCCCCCAGGAGGGTGCTGACGTACTGCCCGTACGTATCACTTTGGTTGTTTTTTCTTCCTTGCTGCTAAGGAAGCTTTTTTCCGAAGAGTTTTGTTAGCAAAATATGCCGGAAATCGTCTCCAAGCCTCAGCCTTGTTAGCTAACATCCGCGCTCTCGCACCAGGAACTTGTTTTTGAGCGGTTGTTCGATACCAACAACGTTTCTTGTCTAGTCGCACATGAAAGTTGTCCATATCGAAGCACACAAAACAAGGACATTGCTGAGGAACCTTTGTTTTCTTGGTAGGTAGTGCCGCAGGAGGAATGATTGGAGAATCAGAGGTAGGATTTTCCACTCTACACAAATTCTTCTTATGATTTGAAGTGAACTGTGTACCATTGTCACTAACTATTTTGTTCGGAGTACCAAACCGACAAAAAATTTGGATCTCGAGAATTTCCTTAATTTTTTTGGCAGTTGCAGTTCTAATAGGAAATAGTTCTACCCATTTGGATAACTCGTCTATTACAACTAGCAAGTGCCTATTAAGTCTTCCACCAGAACTGGCGGGAAAAGGACCCATTAGGTCTATGTGTAAAGTCTCAAACACCTTTGATGGTGGAGATACACTTTGTAACAATCCGTACGGTAATTGATTGGTTGGGTTAACTTTCTGACAAGTAACACAACTGTGCACATATTCTCGAATATCTTTATTTATGTTTGGCCAAAAACATCTAACTTTAATTTTCTCCGAAGTCTTACGCATGCCTTGATGGCCTGCTTCTGGAGAATCATGGAATAATTTCATAATTTCACTCCTCATAGATTGGGGAATGAATGGTACTGTAATCATTTTTTCTTTTATGCGTACGCACTCACTATTGGGTGATGTGTCAGAGGATGTCGACTAAACCTGATTCTAAACACTTTTGACATAGGTTTGCTTTCAAACAAACAGAACTGTCATTTGAAGTACCTGTCTTGTCACGTTTCATATCGAATGGTTTGATAAATTTCATTAATACTCCGTCTTGCATTTTATAGTCCTTAGGTCGCGACTCCATAAGACTATTTTGCAGTGAGGTTATAATTTGAACGATTTTGCTATCCTGAGTTTGAGCAAGTCCTATACCTCTAAGATTTGGGGTTGCAAACGTTAAAGCTACAATTGGAACATATTGGATGTCATTATCGTCTTCGATATTAATATCGTCCGGTTGGATAGGAATTGGAGCTCGTGATAGCGCGTCCGCAACCACGATCTCTGTTCCTGGACGGAAAACAGTATGAGCGTTCCAAGAGTCTATCTGTTGAACCCAGATGTTCAACTTTTCTTTCATACCCTTCATTTTTTTTAAGTAACTCACTGCTCGGTTATCAGTTTGAATTGTAAATTCATGATGTCTAATAAACTCAGCAAACTTTGTATATCCGAAAATTATAGCATAAATTTCTTTGTCATAGATATGAGCAGATCTCTCCGATTGTTTAAGAGTTTTGCTAGCGAACATGATTGGGCGTTCTATTCCGTTAATGGTTTGACAGAGAACTGCACCAAGACCATACTCACTAGCGTCACATTTCATTAGTAAAGGTTGGGAGTAGTCGATATTTTGTAAAACTACTCTATCACAAATATCTTGTTTTAACTGATTGAAACCATTTTCCTGTTCTTCAGTCCAATTAAATTTATTCTCCTTCCGGAGTAAACGAAAAAGTGGCTCCATCTTACTCGCGTAATGACGGATAAAACTTGCGTACCACTGACACATACCGTTGAACCTCATGATTCCTTTCTTATCGGTTGGTCTTGGAAATTCTTGTATTGCTTTAATTTTGTCAGGATCTTTTCTTAGTCCTTCTTTCGAGGCAATATGACCAAGGAATTTTACTTCTTTTTTGTTGCAAAGGTCGATTCCGCCGTATTTATTGTCAAATTGGCCGTTCTCAGGCGATGGAGAACTATCTCTATATGTTGGAGGTGTTCCTCCAATGTTCTCGACAATATTATAGTATCGTCTATGTACACTCGGGTAAACGAGTCTAGACCCTGGAGAACTGTGTTCATTAGATATTGAAACGTCTTGGGAGCATTTTTCAACCCAAAGGGCATAACAAGCATTCCATAATGTCCGTCTTGAGTAAAAGGTAGATTTTTCGATACTATCAGGATGTAGAGGGATTTGCCAAAACCCTGACTGTAGGTCAATCACTGAGTACCAATATCCTGATGGGATATGACGAAGCATATTATGAGTGCTTCCCATAGGAGCCGAATTGGTTTTTGTCTGTTCGTTTAATTTAATATAATTGAAACACATTCTCTATTTACCCGTTTTTTTTATCCATTACAACCGGAGCTGCATTATGGAGATCTAGACTGACGACACATACCGTTTTTCACTAATTCTTGAACTTGACGGTTTATTTCCGTATTAATTATTGGGGAACAACGATATCGTTTTACACAAGGTGGTTTCTCTTCCGCTTCAATTTCATGCATAGTAATGGTCGTTCTCCCGTACGAACCATCACTACGAGAAACTGTAGGGAATTTCCTTAAAATTTCTTGTACTCTAACTTGGACTGGGTCTAAATTTTGTCCATTTTATGTTTGAACTTTGTCACACATTATCCTACTTGGTTCAGTGCCGGACTCTGAAGGCCGACTAGCACTGCCCGTTCGGATTGTTGTGGATAACATAATTGGGTTATGTTTGGTCGAATTTGGTAGATTGAACTTAACTTTAGGTTCATTTCTAAACCAGTAGCGACAACCTCTTTGGTCCGTGACTATCCCTTGGTTACAGATGATATCCGAACCAATGACGCACGCAAACTGGTTAACTATAAGAAACTCATGTTGAAATAGCCTATTTCCCATTTCTATGGTTAACTGAACTTTACCAATAGGAGTTTTCCTAATATTGTCTATGTCAGAAAGGAAGACTTGATTTATTGGAATAACGAGCACATTTAGTTTTTTAACTAATGCTAGTTCCACTAGAAAATAAGTACATCCAGAGTCTAATAACGACATAGACTTACAATTTTGAACTTTTATTGAAATGGTTGGAACCCCGAAATATTTAATTTTGGGTGATTAGGAGCAATTGGGCGGGGTTGTTCCCGAATTGTCCCTTGTTCGTTTAAATCTGAGGGGTACGTGTCCAACTTAAATTCTCTCATTTGTGCTTGGCTATAAATTTTCGATTCATCAAAATTATCCGGTTCGTAGAAGGCAGGCATCGCTAAACCTGATTGTGAAAGACAACGGTTAGCTGAATGTCCAAACTCTCTACATTTCATGCACCGAGCCTGTCTATTTTCCACGTTTGGGGCTTGAGGTGGTCGATATTGAGCCTGTTCGGTGGAAATTTTTACCTGTTTCCACCGAATCCTCTGCCTAACCAATTCTCGCGACTAGCTCGTTCGAGGGATTTATTTGAACCAGTATTTGAGAAAGTTCGATAATTTCTCATATTCCGCTGGTCAAATTCCCCACTAGAGTTGCCCGTGTTGGATGGTTCCTGTGGATTCGAAGTATTGTAAAATTTGTGTTGGTTAAATGTACCATTACTTTGATTTCCAGGACTAGGCCGGCTAGGATTCTGGTCAAAATTGCCAAAATTCCAAAACCGTTTACCTTTATAGAAATGAGAGCGACCGCGAAAATATCCTCCATGTAATTTATTTCCCTGGAAATTATTTGTATTATTCCCTTTAGGGTTTTGACTGTTATGACGACCATTATTATTTTGGGGCGGCGGTTTTTGAAAGTCTTTCTCACCTTACCGATCACTATTAGTGAGTGGCGGGAGTTTTGACTGACGTCCGTGGAATTTGTCCTCTGCAGTCAAACATTGATGCACAATTCTACAAGCCTCAAAAAGTTCTTCTGGTGTCGTATATATGGTTGTACCCAATTGGGTGCGAAACGAAGGGTGGAGGGATAGCCGAGCTCTTTGGACCGAATCCTCCATATTTTCCTTCGAGTTGCACTGTTTTGCACAACGAACTATATCATATATGAAGAACTCAATCGATTCATTCGATTTCTGTTCTCTTGTATATTATAACTTAAGTTCTCTCATTCAAATCCATCCAACTATCATATCGATTTATAAATCCTTCTCTAAAATCTTTCAAAGTCTCAAACTCTGCCCCATGGTGGTCAAACCATGCTTTGGCATCTTGGGGAAGAATCGAATTCACTAAATATAAAAATTGCTCTTCTGCATGCCCTTGGGCTCGATAATATCTTTCCACTTCCGATAGATACACAATAGCAGATGACTGCTTTGGTTTGAAACGCGGAACCGAAACTGTAGAATTCACTGCGGTAATTTATATATTTTTAAGTGCATTTGCAATAAATTGATCGGATCGATGGACGATTGAGAGATTCATGGTATATTATTTCGAACTTTAGGTGGTTCAACAACTGATTGTGTGATTGGAGGGAGACTTGGCAACTGTGTAACTGTTTGATTTTGGGCTGTTACAATTTGTTGCATTTGAAGAAAAAATTGAGCTTGTTGCTCTTGCATCTGTTTCTGCATCAATGCCATGGACATTTGGAAGGTAGTTTGCATTGCAACCATTTGTTGCTGCATGAGTTCAATAATCTGACCCGGTTGGTTTAAATTCGCTTGGGTAGATTGAAACTCAGAAATCTCGATTTGATTTATGTTCTGTCCAATTTCCAGTGGGTGAAACTGATGGTTAATTGTGGGGACTTTTAGGGTAATACTTGTTTCCGGTGTTTTTATGTCTGATTCGTTTTGGTTTTGTTCCCCAAGCCTTCCACTGCGAAGGAACTTGGGTCAACTTCAAAAACTTTCCGAGTACTTGGATGAGTTTGAGGATCAAAAGCCTCATCACCAGAATTAGCACTAGGGTGTTCCATTGTGTCCGAAATCATCGACGACGCTGATGAAAAACTGTTACCACTTCTGGTTCTGGTTTGGAATGGGATAGTGTTGGTTTTATTCAACGTCTTATCCTTTCCCCGACTTTCCAGAACCGGTGGGTTTTATCGACTTAGTCGAGTCTTCGTCGATTGATTTGGCATGTATGTTCACTTCTAGTTCAATATTCCGAAATATGGCAGTAATTCCTGATAGCCTACGCGCTTGAAAACTCTATCGTCCGAAAGTCAGTATCTGATTGGCTGACTTTTGAAAAATGGGCGTGGCTATAGGTCTGCTTGTTCAATGTATACTACGCGCGAAATGAACAGTGGGGCCGTCTCATTGTTGCCAATCAGGCCTTAATGTTCACGGTATAAAATACGAGCGATTGATTTATTTGACCTAGCATGACCCTAACCTTTTAAATTTTTTGGCAGCACTGCCATTCGCGCTTAGGCAATTCAAAATGCCCCTACCTACGCGGTAATTTAACTGTATGCCCTACTAATGGACTTAATTTATACAATTTATTAATTTCAATAATTTAACAAACATCACACCACTTGATGTAACTTGGTGAATACTTATAAGTTGTTGGTGGTGATGGTGACCGGAATCCAATGCTCGCCACTTGTCGGAAGTTAGCCTAACTGTGGGGTGGTCCTCCGATCCGTCCTGTGTGGAGTCCGGTCGCCGAGGTCACCAGAAACAACAAAGAAAATATATTAATAAATTATAATAATAAATATTAAATAAAATAATTAATAATAATTAATAAAATGAAAAAGAAATGAAATTATTATTTTTTCCAAAATGGTGGAGCAGAGTGAAGCTCTGCTTTTATTAAAGGTTAGGAAAAGGACTGAGTCTATCTATCTGGATAGACTCAACAAACGGTAAGCTTTTAGATATAAATATATATAAGAATAAAAATAATAACAATAATGATATATGTATAGGAGGGCAATAGAAAGTGAAAGGGAAGGAGAGCAGCAACAGCTTATGTTGTTGTTGCTTGTGGTGAGCGGGAAGTCCAGTCCCGTTCACCTCATGAAGGTGAAGGTCATTTCTCCACATAATAATGACGGATCTAATAATGTAATGTAATAAAACTCTTAGCTATATGGATTATTTAATTTTCATCACTTTACATTTACATCACTTTAATTTTCAGTTAAACATTTTGCTATGTTTATTTTCGTATGATTAGATGAAAAATCATATTACTGATTAATGGAAAGGATTTTGGCCTGCACAGTGGTTTATCCAACACTGGTCAAAATTAAAACTAAATTTAAAATGGGACAACAGCTGAACTGTCACTAGATAGCTCAATGACATGTTCGTTGTACAGTAGAAGTTGATTATAGTAAATTTGAAGGAAACGCATAAATATTTACTAATACCGGAGTTTACTATAAAGATGTAGTAAACGAAACAGTGTATTGGTAATATTTACTATAGTCGAACCATTCACGCAAATATCGTTTGTTTAACTAGGTTGGGGTTTTTTAAATTAATTATATCTCATTCGAAAACTTAATGATACTAAAGTAGCCATTGATGAGAGCCTGTTTCGAATCCTATTCTTGATTCTTATATTTTTATTTATTGATGGTAATCAAGATTTTTGAACCAAGGAAAACATCTATTACATCCATATCAACCAATTTATTAGTAAAGCCTAGTATCCTTGAGCAATTGACAAAAATTATCCAGTAAAATTTTATCTCAGAAAAACTTTTTCGAGNGAAAACATCTATTACATCCATATCAACCAATTTATTAGGAATTGGGACTTTTAGACTCTAATTAGTGGTTAACGAATTCCTTGGAGTTTGTGAGATTGTACAGTCAATCTACAATTATAAAGGCATACGGAAGAGGCTTTTGGCCCCATACTCTTTCCTGGGGCAACCAGCTGCCTTTATATTAATTTTTACTGGAATTTTTTTCAGGAAAAGTATTAAAAGTTTTGGAAAGACCATCCAAAAGTAGTGGAATAAAGTAAAAAAAACAAGGCTTGTAGTAAAAATATGCTCTGAGGCATGGACTTTCTGCTATTTGGAATTGGACGACTACACAATTCAACGCTTTGCAATCAACTGATTTATTATTATTTAGCCCAATTCAGTAACAGAATATAAGAAAGTACATAGATAAAATTAGTGAAAGAAAAGGACGTTTTAGTCCTTCAGCTTAATCATGAAGTATGAGTCAGGGTTCAGAATCCATAATGTTAGAGCAAAAGTCCAAGGAAACACAGTGACTCATTTTTGAAAGTAAGATANTGTAGTAAAAATATGCTCTGAGGCATGGACTTTCTGCTATTTGGAATTGGACGACTACACAATTCAACGCTTTGCAATCAACTGATTTATTATTATTTAGCCCAATTCAGTAACAGAATATAAGAAAGTACATAGATAAAATTAGTGAAAGAAAAGGACGTTTTAGTCCTTCAGCTTAATCATGAAGTATGAGTCAGGGTTCAGAATCCATAATGTTAGAGCAAAACAGGTTCCTTTGTGTCACTGAGTAAAAACTTTCATTCTATCGGGAAAATTAGAAATACATTCAATAAATGGGCATAATTAAATGCTCAGTGTGCATATAACCATGGCCACTGCGAATGCGATAGTCCATATTGAACAACTACTCACCATTGAATTATTTTTATTGGGTAGGGAGGAATCTAAAAAATTNGGTACAGACCTAAACTTAATATTTAAATTCCTCTATTGATAGTAGAATAGAAACTTGTTTGTTTCAACTTCGTATCCTACTTTTCTATGTTCTTTCTGCAGCTGTGTAGTGTTTCCCTAGAGAAAATGAATTTAAAAACTTTCCCTTCGAAAAAACAACCCCATCTGCTTTCTCCAGCAAAAGAGCATGTGCCAAAAGTTTCCTCTATTACCTTTAAGATATTTACAGAGTGAGTAATCTTTTTTAGTACCCTAGAAAGCATGCTTTCACATGACGTCATTTTTCCATGTCATCACGATGGGGTTTTATATGAAAATTGACAGTCGGCTACGACAGAATGTTGGAAGAAACAACCAAAATACGAGTGGGTGGGATTTAGATTGGAATAAGAAATGAGAGTGTGGCATATGCTTCGTAAGTAGTCTTCACTTTTGTCTCAATTGAGTTGAAAAAGTGAAGACTTAAGAAGCATAGTGCAGCAGGGTCATTCCTGGACTTGATTTTTACTCTCAGTTAAGGACCAATTAGAGTTTCAGCATGGCGTATCCCAACAAAATAAAGCAGAGAAGCAGAGTGAGGGGTCGTGAGGTTCTCTGTTGAGCGAGGTGGAGTAAATTCCAAGGTATCATACCCCATTCTCCACTTCGGCTTAATTCTCTCAACTAACCACCTCTCGCCATCGTCTTTACAGAATTTACTAAAAATAAAAAATAATCCTTTTGATTTGATATCTCCAAATATTCCAAGCAACCACATAGATTGGGAGNATTTACTAAAAATAAAAAATAATCCTTTTGATTTGATATCTCCAAATATTCCAAGCAACCACATAGATTGGGAGTAGCTATGGTGAAAGTGGAGAAAGAGGGTACTAAAATAGATTACTCACCCTGTAGATTGACTGTACGAAATAGACGTCATTGCATCGGCGGCTTTTGGAATTGATAGTCAAAGTTTTGAAAATGAACCTCACCATTTGCGGTAAATGCGCGAATGTTGCAATAATTTAAGCTTGACATAGCTTTTATGGTAAAATTTATACTGATGATTACGTTCCCAAAATTTGCAAAATATTTTCAATTGAATTTCGTAAATGTAGATGCTAAGAACTGTCTCGAGTCGTTGNTCCAAGCAACCACATAGATTGGGAGGAGCTATGGTGAAAGTGGAGAAAGAGGGTACTAAAATAGATTACTCACCCTGTAGATTGACTGCTCGAAATAGACGTCATTGCATCTGTGGCTTTTGGAATTGATAGTCAAAGTTTTGAAAATGAAACCTCACCATTTGCGGTAAATGCGCGAATGTTGCAATAATTTAAGCTTGACATAGCTTTTATGGTAAAATTTATACTGATGATTAAGTTCCCAAAATTTGCAAAATATTTTCAATTGAATTTCGTAAATGTAGATGCTAAGAACTGTCTCGAGTCGTTGCTAAAAGATTCAATTCAGAGAAGAAATAGGACATTGTGAAGAAACAATTTTCTTCAAATCATGCTGGAAACTCAGGATGAGACTATTGCGCAGTCGCAAAATGAAGATCTTATTAAAGGGGCCAAAAATATTTAACAGAGAAACAAATGACTTTCCAACTTCTCCTGAGTCAGAGATCAAACTACGACCTTGTGATGGGAAAATGTTTGATAATAATGGCAGAGAATGTGATTTAGAACGTAATGGTGATCGGTCATGTAATTAAGTTTTTAAGGGACATCTCTACACAATTCCAAAAATTGTATTGGATTCAAATCCCAGCTCTTGGTGTGTGTGGGGAGTTAACCAATATGAAGGAAATACCCAATTGATGAACTCCAAAAAGTGTAAAAGATGAAACTAACCGATGACGTCATGTTTGCTCAATGCAACACTCTTTTTCTTGCTGGATTTGATACTGTTGAATCTCTTCTGATGTAGACTTTTTATGACCTGGCGCTGAATCCAGATCCCCAAGATAAAGTTTACAAGGAGCTCCAACTAGCTACGAATGGGGACAAAGGAAATCTTAAGTACGACTGTCTCAACAATCTGATGTATGTNTTCCAAAAATTGTATTGGATTCAAATCCCAGCTCTTGGTGTGTGTGGGGAGTTAACCAATATGAAGGAAATACCAAATTGATGAACTCCAAAAAGTGTAAAAGATGAAACTAACCGATGACGTCATGTTTGCTCAATGCAACACTCTTTTTCTTGCTGGATTCGATACTGTTGAATCTCTTCTGATGTAGACTTTTTATGACCTGGCGCTGAATCCAGATGCCCAAGATAAAGTTTACAAGGAGCTCCAACTACGATTGAGTATTAAGTCCCAAGCGTCTTTTCTGCGCAACGCGAAAAAGTTTGAAAAAATTAACCTCTTGGATTTTGAGTTGGACTAAAAANTACCGATTGAGTTTTAAGTCCCAAGCGTCTTTTCTGCGCAACGCGAAAAAGTTTGAAAAAATTAACCTCTTGGATTTTGAGTTGGACTAAAAACTAATTTGAACAACCATAATCTGATGCATAGATGGGCACATAAATTAGGTAGTTGAATTTAAAATTGTGAAATTGTATTTTTATGAATTGCCATTTTATACAGTTTTTTCACCCTGATTCTGAAAGTGATATTGGTTGACGAGGCTGAGACCCTTAAGGGTCATCCAAGGGTACAAAGTTCATNAAGGCTCACGTCGACCTGGCCACATTTTCGGCTCTATTTCGGACTCTCCGAAAATAGCATTAATTTAAGGAGTCCCTCTATGCATAATCCTGTGGATTCTCTTATTCAGTTCAGAGATCCACATCTATGGAACCTCTTCCTCCTTTCTGAAAACTCCAGAAGATAGGACGAATGGGTGTTAATTAAGTCTCTCTTGGAAGTAAATTTCCAAAAAGGTGAACCGAGGACTCGCAGTCATAATTGACAAAGAACTTCACACCTGCGTAAAAAGGCGTCTCTATGCTCATCCTCCCTCAAACACAATGGGCAGATTGGGTCAGAGTTCACTCTCATAACGTAAAATCGTAAAACTAGAGTGCGGTGTCCCGTTAGCACCTGAACCAACAACCGTAATGCCTGTCGCCTCAGGCAGAGACAGTATGCACCGTTTGACCTTGATGGTCGTAGCAGTATTTTTTTAATCTGCTTTCAGCACATTTGCGAGACACTTCAAGCATCATTGCTGTATACTTTCCCATGCTTTCAACCCATGCTTTGGGTTGAAAGGTTAGTATACTTTCCCATCCCATTATCCCATGCTTTGATTCAAGAATTATTTGAAGAAGAAGTCATGCGCCTAAGATCTTGCACTCAACTGTATTAAATTACAAAATAAAAAATTTAGTTATTTGGGTTAAAAAACGTTTCCAAGTAACAGAACGTCGAAGTACGATGTAACCGAAGTCACCAAATTTACACTAGCTTAAAGGTCGTTTGACCGTTAAGTTTTATCTTTAGCTAGGCCAGAATTTTACGAGAAGGAATATGAATCGATCACCTCGTCGATANTTGACCGTTAAGTTTTATCTTTAGCTAGGCCAGAATTTTACGAGAAGGAATATGAATCGATCACCTCGTCGATATAAGGCTTATGATATCAGCTGGACAGCGGATCTTCTCAATGAGTCCAAACCTATTTTTTAGTTTATTTGCCTAAATTCATAAGTTTAATCGATTGACTTATCAATGTGGAAAAAATATTCAACAAATGCTGTATAAATGTTTTTATCATATTATAATTTTGTAGAATTTTCAATTCGAAATATCCGATCATCCGATCTAGACAAGCAATGGCTTATTGGAGTCGAAATTACATTCTGACAAGACACAATTAACAAATTGAGTGAAAAGTCAATCAATTCGAAAATTCGACTTTTTCGGTTTTTCGGACTTTTCTGAGGGAGAACAATGGAATATTTCAAAACTCTTTTTATGAAAAATGATCCCCTTATTACATTACACTCGAATTCAACTTCAAATAATTTCCTGTCAAAATCAACAAAAGCTCCCACCGTGCAGTAATCAACGGGTATAACCTAATAACCTAACAAATGTAGCTTCTACAGTAAAATATTTGGATCTTATAACCTTCATAATCTTATACCGGACAATTCTCCCATGTTAAATGCAATGTGTTGGTTTAAACCTACATCTTTTGAAATTAGTTCTTATAATCAAATTATCTTATATCCGTCGACTACTGTATATGGATTACGNGTTTAAACCTACATCTTTTGAAATTAGTTCTTATAATCAAATTATCTTATATCCGTCGACTACTGTATATGGATTACGCGACCTGTTTAAAATTAAGTTATACCACCTTTACTTTAGTTCTAATTTGCTACTTGTAAGGATATTATGATAAATCATTACTACTGATGAGTTAAAACGATTTGGGTTTTCTCGCTTAGCGCAGGTCAAAAAGACTAAAAATTAATTAGTACAAGGTGCAGAGGTGTTGAGTTAGGGGCAAGTTCCTTTCAACGGCATTTCCGAGTTATGAGAACCAAAATTAAACGGCATGAGAGAGAATCCAGCACGTTGTACATTCATAATTGGCCATTCTTCAGGTCTTGGGGAATGAGTGACTCCGAAAGTGTACCAAAGAACAGAGTCTGAATTTTTTACAGATTCCGAATTTGCAATGAACTCCGGTAACCCNACTCCGAAAGTGTACCAAAGAACAGAGTCTGAATTTTTTACAGATTCCGAATTTGCAATGAACTCCGGTAACCCTTGACCTGGAGTTATAGACCTTGGGAACTCTCCCGCTGACGACTGTTCATTGTCCTTGTAAGATGTAACCCAGAGTGAATGTTTCACAAACTCCGCATGCGCCAAATATGGATTACCAGAATGTAGGTATGTATATGCAACGTTTCCTGGTTTCAACGAATATCCGCGCGGTGTTGNCAAATATGGATTACCAGAATGTAGGTATGTATATGCAACGTTTCCTGGTTTCAACGAATATCCGCGCGGTGTTGAAAACTTGTTTCTAGAATTTGCATTTACGACATGCCATGTCCTTGCTGTACGTACGTTGTANTGTTTCTAGAATTTGCATTTACGACATGCCATGTCCTTGCTGTACGTACGTTGTAATCTCGGCTATCTTCAATGTGAATAATTTTCGTCTTTGCTGAAAAGGCTCCTCCATCTGGATTTCCAAGGTCCACAGGGTCATTCGTTACGTCAACTTCTGTGACATAGTTATTGATTCCTTCAACATCCAAGTCAATCCGGAAACTAAAAAAGTGTTGATGGATGGGACCGATTAAGTAATCATTCAAAATGTTTCGACAATTCTCCAAACAAGATGGNAATCTCGGCTATCTTCAATGTGAATAATTTTCGTCTTTGCTGAAAAGGCTCCTCCATCTGGATTTCCAAGGTCCGCAGGGTCATTCGTTACGTCAACTTCTGTGACATAGTTATTGATTCCTTCAACATCCAAGTCAATCCGGAAATTAAAAAAGTGTTGATGGATGGGACCGATTAAGTAATCATTCAAAATGTTTCGACAATTCTCCAAACAAGATGGGTCATTGAATTTTTCCGGAATGCCTCGTGCAACAGCTATACCTGTAAGTATTGCTTGAATATCAATGACACCGTCCATGTTGAATATGTAATCAAAAGCGTAGTCATAGGCACCAATTGTCGTNATTGCTTGAATATCAATGACACCGTCCATGTTGAATATGTAATCAAAAGCGTAGTCATAGGCACCAATTGTCGTCCTATGTGTGAGTACTAGTTGCCGACCTCTCCGACTGTCAGCGTTTCCGCTGAAACTATCAATATGTTTGTATAGAAATCCAACGTCTCTCTCATAAGCGGCTATACATCCAGGGACTTTAATTGGCTCTCCTCCAGTTTCATTTGGTAAGNATCCAACGTCTCTCTCATAAGCGGCTATACATCCAGGGACTTTAATTGGCTCTCCTCCAGTTTCATTTGGTAAGATACAGTCGAAAAGTATTGCATTTTCTGGAACATCTAGCCCAATTTTTAAAGAGTTTGAATTTTGACCTATGCCAAAATCTCCAGCATCTAGTGGACTTCTCCAGCGCCATGTTACACTCGAAGCACCATATGGTACAAACATTTCTCCTAGTGATATTTTATAAAGTATTAGACGATCTTCACAATCTGCATTATAGCGTACATGGAAGAGCTGTAAACCGTGTACATTATCTAAACTGTATCGAAATGTCCATTTGTACCATTGGATTTCCTGACCATTCACAACTATTGAAGAACCTTCGTTTTGGGTGATGGTAAGAGGTTTCAATAGAGGTTTTCTATCAAAATTTGGAAATTCTTTGAAACCAGTAGTCAGATTTGTGGTTTCGACGTCTAAAAACTCAACTACTTCTTTTTTGTTGAGATCAACGGTTACAAGAATCCCTTCTATGGGTATCCAGTAAACAAATTTTGATATATAATACTTCGCAACAATCCTTAATATCCGTTTGCCAGGTCCATTCAATAACAAACCTGAAGAATGAACAGTTGTCATTTGAAATATAGTCAAATTTGGATTCAAGTTTCGTCTTAAAAGTGCCTTCTGCCAACGTCCATCCTTCAGTATGATCTGTTTTAGTAGTTGTTTTTCGTGTGACAAGAGAATAGATTGTTTGTCTGGTAGGTATGTCACCTTGATTACTTTTTTCATATTGAGATCAATGAGTAGTTGGTATAAAGAGTTGTTTTTTGTGTTAAAGACGAGGACATAGGCCACTCTCTGGTTCTTGACAATTCCAGCATTCCAGTCAGATTTAGCGGGTTCTTGATTTCTAATGACAGGGAAAAGGATGTCAGGAGGAAATCGTCCAGAATTCTTGACTATAAAGACTGCATTCTTCATTTCTTCAGCACTAAGATCATCAAATGGACAATTGGATGTTTCATTATCACAAAATCTCGAAGCTTCACATCTTCCCGTTTTTATAGTACAAAAAGATCGGCCATTATTAATTGGACAACATGGTGGAAAACTTGAACCCACTCTACATTTCTTCATCATTAACAAACATTCCTCACTCTTTCCTGATAATTTACAAAATTTTGGATTCTCAATTGAACAGTTACACATGGCGACATAAGTCTCAGTCGTTGAGAGTGAACTAATGCTAATGGCTCCTCTAATTTCTTCAAAAATTGTTGACTGGATGAGTGACTCGAGTTTGCATGTTGTATTTCCAAAACCTATACGTAGGGATTCTGAAAAACATAACCAAAATCTAAATTTTTGTCAAAATATGGTCAACAATGAAGTTCATCTAATGAAATTAAGATAAATGGTTAAAAAATTATTATTTATCTTTCATGCCTTATATTTATTTCCTAATTAATTACATAATAAGATTAGTTTAAAATTATTTTTATACTGTTCGATCTTACCCGGTGTATCATCTTTCAATTTGAAAGCGAAAGTATTGGAACCAAGACAGAAAATATTAAAAACAAATAAAATTAAGAAAATCATGTTCAAATAGTAAATGATAAATGATAACGACTAACGAACACTGTAATTGTTAAGTGAAAGTTATGGAAATTAGATCTAAAAATTAATATTTAATTTTTTTGACAGAACAATACAGCTTGATGCAAAAAAACAAATGGGTCGTGAGGGTTTAAGTTAAACAATGACATTAGAACTTCCAACTCACTTATTTGAAAATCTTATGGAATTACGTATTTAGGAACAATTATTAATCCTAAAATAATTGAGGTAAATTAACTATAGATATATCTGTAAATATTACAAATACAATTGAAAAAAAAAATTTTTTTACGACGGACAGACATGACAAATACAATAATACTTTGCTACTTACTAAAGGCTTGTAAGGGTACTAAATCAATATTCACGGTACTAATTATTGAAAACGTTTTCAATACTTTAGGTTTTTTTTTTACCGATTACTAATTATTGGTAACCAATAATAATAATTATTGTTGTTAGAATTTGTAAATACTTAGATTATCTCATACACTTCAATAATATTATTGGGGGTAATAACTTCAAGTGAAAATTTTGTTCAATTAATTGGAACAAAAAAAATTTTTTTTCCTTTTCCGATTGTGCTATTGTAAATAATTAGCACGTGACGATTAATTTTGTCAGCTGAAATACATAATAGTACTAGAACAGTTAGATATTTTTTATTGTTGTCGTATACATTGGTATATAATTTTATTGGTATATAAAAATTATATACATTGGTATATAATTTTTATTCATAATATGTAATATTATATAAATAAACAAAACATAATTGATAAGATAGTAAGTAATATAAATGTAAGTGCCTCAAGTGATCAAGAAGGTTAACAATCTGCAGAGTGTAAGTTGTAGAAAGACAATAATGGAACCAGTGGTACTTGTTGATATTTCAAAACAATTTTTAGAAAGCATTTTATTTAAAAAGATGGATTCTTTTTCAGTGACACCAGGTACTAATCCTGGTGATAATTATTTGAGTGATATCTACTCAATTGATATCAAATACAGACATCATGAGAGCAAAGATATGGAACACCTTTTACTAAAGTGTTTCCCAAGTACTTCCGTAGAGACTNATGGGGCTAACGACTGTGAGAGCAAAGATATGGAACACCTTTTACTAAAGTGTTTCCCAAGTACTTCCGTAGAGACTCAGGAGAGACTCGTGGCTACAAATATGTTTTGGAACGAATTACAAATTTACAAAATTTTTATACCTGAATTGGAAAAATTGTTGGAAAATTTGGAATTAAGAATCAAATTACCATTTCCACCTTTCCTCAGAGGGCAAGTTCTTGATTTCATTGAATTAAAATGTATAATTTTTAGACTTATTAAAGAAACGATATTAGTTTTTCCTAATTTTCAGTCTAAACACTTTACGTTTAGGTGATGATACTTTTTCGTCTAAGCTGTCTAATCCGCTAGAAAACTGCCTTATCTTGTCAGATCTTCGCAAGACTTCCGGTTACCGAATGGCTACTGAAAAGTCTTTTGATTTTAACCATATTGTGTTGGTTATCAAAGAACTTTCTAAATTCCACTGTGTTTCTTGGGCATATAAGCAGCACAATAGTATCAATTCCATCGGTTTGAAATTCCCATTCTTGGAATTTGATATATCACCAGAATGGCGAAGAAAATGGGAACAAGTATTACGAACTAATATTTTGAACATAATTGCAATGATCCAGAAGGAATGTGATGATGAAAATTCCAAAATTTCTGAAAACCTTGTAAGTGGGACAATGAAATTAACGGAAATGCTTGAAGACAATAGAAATTGCGTATTTATCCAAACCTACACGCACAGAGGCTGAGTTCAATGAACTTCATAGAAAACCATTTCCAAAATCAACAGTTTAGATCCTACTGAAGGTATGATTTGATTTATAAAAAAAAACGGAAAATTGAAGTCCATTTGGTTCAAATTTTATGTAACATATTAATATTGTTTTAATTTTCAGTACCATGGAGAGTTGTGATACACGGTGACTGTTGGAGAAACAATTTTATTTTTCAATATGATGAAAAATCTAAAGAACCTGTTGGAGTGGTATTGGTTGATTTACAAATGATGCGAGAACACTGTCCAACTTTAGATTTAGTTTATGTGATCTATTCAAATACAACACAGGAGCTAAGACAACAATATTTAAACAATTTACTAGAGATTTATTACACTGAATGTATTAATTACTTCCAAGTACTGAATGTGGTACCATTTTCAGGATTTACTTTAGCGGAACTTCAAAAGAGGTTTCATCGAAGTAAAATTTTTGTATATTTTATGGCATGTGGAGAATTAGATACAACGGTAAGTTTGGCTCAAGAAATGTATGTTGATGGAGTAATCTAAATGTAGTATTGCTGCTTATAATTTTATTTTATTTATAATAAAAAGTATTAATAAATAAATAAATTATAGAATAATATCTTATTTTATATTATCTACTCTACGGAAAACAAAAATGTTGAGAATCGAGCGTAGAGTTACAAGCTTGTAATTCTGCATTAACTTGACAAGTAGTAAATTTTTCCCAACTCCGTGCCTTTCGACCTACTTCCGGTTTTAAATCATTGTTGTATTTACATATACACTTGAGGAGTCGATATCGAATATAACGAGAGGTACATTCTGGATGAAATACAGCAGCATATTCCATTGCAATTATTACATTTAATTTTCCATTATTCATCACTGCTCCAATCAATTTGAAAATACATTTATATTGTTCCTCAAAACAGAAATAAAATAAATTATTAATAAATATTAAAAATTAGGTTAATTGTTGTTCGATATCGAATCAACTTACTGAAAATATTTTACCAAGCTCCAACATTTGATTACAATTAGTAGGATTTATGATCGCCCAGTTGATGGAATCTATATTTTTAACAGGGCAACGTCGATGAATTTCTTTCATTCTTGTATCTGCTTTTAATCTTCCATCAGGTTGACAATAGAAACTTCCTATTTCCATACCCGACTGCAAATTTTATAAAAAAATCAGGTTTTTCATCGAAATTTTTTTAAATTATAATTTATACAACATAGTCTGATAAATTAATCTAAACAACAACATAAAAACAAAATTTAATGGAAAGTCTTAGTCAAATCTTAGTCATAAGCGTAGAAAATAAATCTATAGAAACTAATTAAATTACTAATTTTTCAAACCTAAGCTATTTAACTAAAAAGAAAAATTATTGTTAAAAAAAATCCTATCAGAAAAGCTACATATAAACCTTAAATAAGCCTAAATAACAAACGAAAAATTAAACTTTGGTCAAAATAGTAACAAACCTAAAGAAATTAATTAATTCTTTAGGTTATTTAGATGAAATATTTTTTCTTTAATTATTATTTTACTTATACTCCCTATCAGTTTTAATTTCTTTATTGTTCTTTTTTTTTTAAGCAAAATATTAAATATAAATTACTTAATTATTAAAAAAAAAAATAAATAAATAAATAATACTTAAGTAAACTCACTCCAAAAGTAAACCCGAATAAAAATAAACCTAAAGACCAAGTTGCGCTTAAGTAATGAAATATTTTGTTGATTGATAGTAAATGGTAATTTTTACTTTTTGGCAACAATTGACTGCTGGTATCTACATTTACTCCCATCAATATTCTAATTCCTTGAATAATTAAGAATTAAGAATTAAGAATTAAGTAGTTATACAACTATCCTCAAGGATTTATTTCACGATTCTTGTGTGTGCCAGATGGAAAAGTAAAAAAAATTTTAGTAAGAACACAGGTTTTTCATTAGTTAAATCATAAATGAGCTGAAAAACCATTATAATAATTATTTATTTGTAAAAATTGAGTTAATTAACATTAAGGTAATAAATATTACCTTAGTAGAAGCCTTGATCGAAATGACGAATCCTAATATACAAATAGACAGTAGAAAGAGGAAATCTAATTGAATTCGATACTCCATTCCAATTTTCAGGTATCCTATGACTAAGGAGANTGCAATTTTCAGGTATCCTATGACTAAGGAGATATTTACGAAACTGAATAAGTAACTGACCTATGAAATGTATTTTAAGGTTCAAAGATTATAACTTATTTTCATGAATTGCATGATTTAGAACANTGATCGAAATGACGAATCCTAATATACAAATAGACAGTAGAAAGAGGAAATCTAATTGAATTCGATACTCCATTCCAATTTTCAGGTATCCTATGACTAAGGAGATATTTACGAAACTGAATAACTAACTGACCTATGAAATGTATTTTAAGGTTCAAAGATTATAACTTATTTTCATGAATTGCATGATTTAGAACANCTAACTGACCTATGAAATGTATTTTAAGGTTCAAAGATTATAACTTATTTTCATGAATTGCATGATTTAGAACAATAATATTTTTAGTCATCACAACAATTGGTTAGATTTGTTAGTCATATATATTTTCAATCCAATTCCTATTATCTCCAGAAATCTGAATTTGGAAACGCCTTGTATGGAAAGGAAAAATAAAATTCAATTATTCCTATCAACGGAAACAGAATATAGTTACTACAGGTAGGTAGTTTAAACAATTATTTTTCTTTCTTCCATAAAAAAAAATAGTATTATTTAGTAAAAAATATCGTTTGCACAAATCATTCAACCAATTTTTTTTTGTTCAAGTATTATTTAAGAAAAAAAAGATTTTTTTTTGTTTATTAACTGTACACTTTCCGGGGAACATTTTTTGGCACAAGAATATTGATTTTATAAAAATCCATTTATTACGAGGAATAAAAGATGAAATAGCTCAATTAATAAATCAAATCATTGAATTTAGTTTATATGACTAGAAAAATACATTTCATAATTAATTTTAGGTAAAATTTTTCATCAACAATAGATATAAAAGTGCTATAACAGTATTTGATAAATCACAGTACATCACAGTACTTCACCTCACGGTACATTACTGAACAGTTACTTATATGCACTAACAATATGAGAAAATCTATTGTGTTTTTTTGAGAGGCATTTTTCAGAGTAATGTATTTTNTACTTATATGCACTAACAATATGAGAAAATCTATTGTGTTTTTTTGAGAGGCATTTTTCAGAGTAATGTATTTTTAAAGCTAATACTTTAGCAAAGGAATTTTGAATAGCCCGAATTCCCGTTTCCGAGGTTCCGAAACAAAATATAGTTGGATCCGAGTGAAACTACGAGCTTCTATTGGTNGCCCGAATTCCCGTTTCCGAGGTTCCGAAACAAAATATAGTTGGATCCGAGTGAAACTACGAGCTTCTATTGGTTTACACATTTCAATAAGTTTACTTTAAACTAAAATTAACTTTAATAAGAAATACAAGTTTGAAAGTCTAATCTAACCAAGCGTCTCTAACAGGTATGTATTCTTATAAACTAGGTAGTTACTGACTTATCATGATAGTTTAAAAATAATTCAAAATTTAAGAAATATTAGTTTTGACTTCAAATTTTTTTATTTTGTTCGGCAGGTTTAGTAAGAGGTTTGATTTGAAAATGTCAGATTCTGATNTGAAAGTCTAATCTAACCAAGCGTCTCTAACAGGTATGTATTCTTATAAACTAGGTAGTTACTGACTTATCATGGAGTTGATAGTTTAAAAATAATTCAAAATTTAGGAAATATTAGCTTTGACTTCAAATTTTTTTATTTTGTTCGGCAGGTTTAGTAAGAGGTTTGATTTGAAAATGTCAGATTCTGATGACAACGCTCCCAATGTCACCGTAAAAGGAAAAACTGAAGACGGACGGACCAACTACACACAATATCTACCAAGGGGCTTTCGATCAAGACAAACATGTCGTAAATCTACAGGAGGAATAAGTCCAAGAGTTGTCAATATGAGCAAATTTAGACGACCTCCACCCACTATTCCAAAAAAAGAAGGTCAAGGTCAGTGATATAATATTTTATTTTGAAAAAATAAAAAAAACTCAATCAAAAAGAATTAATTTTCATTTATGGATTTGATATTTGTTGATTATAATAAAGAAAATCCTAAACGAGCTAAACTCAACGACAAGGACGACAACAATGGTCTAGAAGAAGTTGACAGTGATGAAGAAGTTGTAGAAGAAGAGGAAGATGATGGTGATGAAAACGATTCAGTTTCTGATGATAATGAAGGTGACAGTGACAGTGAGCTTGAAATATCAACTACAAAAGTTGACGATTTGGGTAAGTCTGATGATGACAATGAGGATGTTGGGAGTGACGACGACGAGGAAGATGATGAGGTTGAACCGGAAGAAGTTATCACCGAAGGTTTACCAGAAAATGAGGATAAGAAGCCGTCCAATTAAATTGAATTTTCCACAGTTCAAGAGTGGTGATTTGATACGGTAGTAACTTAACAATTATTTACTTTAGCTAATTCAATTTTAGCAAAAAAAAAACAAATTTATGTCACCAGTATTAAGGGCTTTGAAATACTAATGTACTTTTTATTCATATTTGAGTTATATAGTTGATTAATATACGTTTCATGACACATAAAATAGACTGGAGGTAACAAATTTTTTTTTGGATGAATTTATTAATTTTTAAAAACAAAATTCTTAACTAACTATACGGAATTATTTTTTACGACATATCTATTAATGAATTAAAATCAGATTTTTGTTTTAAATAAAAATTTTAGGTTGTAGAGTATTGATAAATTATTACTCTAAATGTAAAAATGGAGAAATTATAAACTCCACGCAAATACGCAGGTTTTCAGAATTATTGTAAATAAATTATATATTATTTAAGATAAATAAAAAATTTTCAAAATTTCTTTTCAACACAGCGAATTAACGTATTAGTCGTTGACATTAATAAATCGACAAATGAATTTAGCTAAATGACGACATTGGCACACTATTTACAAATTACAACTGTTACCCGTAAACTACTTGAGTGGTAAGAGAGTATTCTAATCGTCGTGTATGTATGTCTCCTTTTCCGTCTGTTTCTCCAGAACGATAATCTTCTTATTTACTATCTTTCACTGTATGATAAATCGTAGTANTTTCTCCAGAACGATAATCTTCTTATTTACTATCTTTCACTGTATGATAAATCGTAGTAACGAGAGTTACTATAATGTTCCAATTACATTGTGCAACTCCTTACGAAAAATTTGACAAAAGAAATATGCCAGATTAGCATTAGGCAGCGGGTATTTGGAAGATTATGTTCAAATTTTTCACAAATATACTTTAAGATATGTAAAAAAGAATATATAATTTCCTAGGTCGGGGTTCTCAATTGTTTTCTTTTAAATCAATTTTCATTGAATTCGGCCAGAGAAATGTCGATAAGAGCGCTCTACGCCACTGCAAATCATAAGATTTCATAGAAGGGAATTTTTCACAGCAGCTAATGTTGCCAAAATGTAAAACCTTCATTACTTTCTATGATTGTAACATCACTGCTGTAAAAATTTCTCCAATAAGTTTGCAATATTGTTAAAATTATTCTTGGTAATAGAAAACAATCGAAAAGAGATTAAAAANAATTTCTCCAATAAGTTTGCAATATTGTTAAAATTATTCTTGGTAATAGAAAACAATCGAAAAGAGATTAAAAAATAAAGGTCTTTGTCAGATTAAAGTATTCAATTGTCTGTATAAATAATGAAAAAAACGCCTAATAATATTTAATAAATACAGATTAGATGTGCAAGTGCTTGGCATTTTGTATGTAGGCATGAATTTAAGTTTTTATCTACTTCTGAATTAACGGACATCGATGACATCGAGTCAATTGACGCTAAGTCAATTGACTCTGCATGACGCCATTATTGGTGACAATTTGTACGATAAAACTACTGAAGGAATTTAATCGCCACTTACACAAAATTTGCTAAGTTAATTTAACAGTTAATTTCATCAGCACTAACAATTGAATTATGTAACTAAATGATCATTATCAGGAAATGCCAAATGTAAAAATGTTGCTGTAGGATTATTCGATTTTAGGTAAAAAATTATGTGTTTTATGCATTTTCTAGCTACCTCGGTCAATTCCTCTCTTCATTGTCAAAATTAAATTGAATATGAGTTTTCTTTATTCTAACAATGTTACATGGTTGTTCTAGAGATTTTAAGTGTTTCTTCGTTTAAAAAAATATTTCATTTAAAGGAAGAAATACAATATGCGTTCAGATAAGAAGGCGAAATTTTTGCAAATGATTTTGCGGAAAATTAAAAATTGGTTTTATGTCAGACCCTTTGACACATTATAGACTGCTGAAGTTACTAAAAATCATTGCCATGCAAATTTTTATTCATTTTCACTGGTCAAAAAGTGTCGCACAAGTCTAATTTGTGAAAGGTTTTGGAACTCTAGAGCCGGAATTTCGCCTTCCTATCTGAACACACTTTAGTGTTTACAGAAAGATTCAACTAATTTAAATTTATCCTGACATGAAACGCCACTCCACTGAAACAGTTACGATACTGATGTATTATTTTGAACTTACTGAATGGAGCACCATTCTCTGTCTTATTTTTAAAAACTAAAGTAAGACACAANTGATGTATTATTTTGAACTTACTGAATGGAGCACCATTCTCTGTCTTATTTTTAAAAACTAAAGTAAGACACAATTATTTTTCAAAACTCTTTTAAGAATTCTTTCACCTTTACTACATACGGATCATGAAATGATTTTTTCAATCTACTTCAGATTTTTTTTTACATATTGTTATGACTCTGGTCAATGATCGNTGATGTATTATTTTGAACTTACTGAATGGAGCACCATTCTCTGTCTTATTTTTAAAAACTAAAGTAAGACACAACTATTTTTCAAAACTCTTTTAAGAATTCTTTCACCTTTACTACATATGGATCATGAAATGATTTTTTCAATCTACTTCAGATTTTTTTTTACATATTGTTATGACTCTGGTCAATGATCGNTGGATCATGAAATGATTTTTTCAATCTACTTCAGATTTTTTTTTACATATTGTTATGACTCTGGTCAATGATCGACCGACTCATTTGATTAGAAGGACGAAGATGACCAAGAAATCCAACAGAGAAATCAATTAACTAATTGATTAATTAATGATTGAAAATTAAACCAACTAAAAGAAGAAACTTTTAAATTTTAACTTTTTGAAATTATGGCTTTTCCCATAATTTCAACTCAAAGGAAAGTGAGCAGCCAGGGCCATGCTTGCCTCTTGACTGTCAGTATTGAAACCTTTCAACAATTAACTTTAAATTTAAAAATGAAAACCCTATTCAAATAAACAACAATGGATCAACTATAAACGTTTTTTTTTAAATAAAATAATAAATTTTATTTCAACAAAGCAAACTTAATAACAAGAAAATTTAACCTCGATCCTAAACCCCCCACTCATGGGTCAGAATTACTTCTAGAGTGAAGTCATAGTTTAGAATGATCCTTCTGATAATGTAACCCCAATTTTATACAAAAAAAAACCCAGTGCTTAGAGCAAAATAAACTGTTAAANTGATCCTTCTGATAATGTAACCCCAATTTTATACAAAAAAAAACCCAGTGCTTAGAGCAAAATAAACTGTTAAAGGAAAAACAAAAAATAATTTTAACTAAAAATAAATAATATTATTTTTCTCACAGATAAAAAAAAATATTCCACATAAAAAACAATTTTTTAGCTAAATATAAATAATAATATTTTTCTCAACTGTGACAATATCCTTAAACCATTCTGTTTCGCTTTATTAATTGATCTATGAAATAATTCCATTTTTACTAAAAGTTTGAATCTAAATATAATGTGGCATAGGTATCTATATCTTCTTCCATATCCTTTAAATAATCAAAATCTATTCTTTTTTAAAGAATTACTGGCAAAGAAAAAAATAAAATTATGTATCATCGAAAAAATTATGCGTGTTTTATGCGTTTTTTTTTATTCAATAAAATTGTCTACAATAATGTATAAAACGAAGTTTATAATCAAGCGTTGTTTCCGCATTTAAATACTTCGCAACCGTTATGCGTTGGAACGTCCATAATCATTAATCATTATGCTTTAATTTAAAAAATATCAACTGATTAGTGATTATACTTATCAAAGTGGATAAAGGTTTATTATTAAAAAGACATAAATTTGAGAAATATATATAATAAATTTCGCAGTTGTTACAGAAAGTTGTGCTTATCTGTTATCCCATATCCATTACCTATTATTATTTTATAATTTTATAAAATGTTAAAAGTTATTCTACTTGTGGTGTTTTTCTTCACCTTTGCGAGTAGTGAAGAAGTTTCATCCCTTAATAATATTCTAGGGTATGTCACCTTGTAGTAACTATGATAAATATACTTTCATCTTATTTTAATTAATTCAATTACCTTATTTTTACACACAGTTACAAAGTACTGAGTGTACAAGCAGAAACAAATGATCAATTTCAACTCTTGAAACAACTTTATCAGAGTGGACATTTTGATTTTTGGTCAAGACCACGACACCATGGATCAACGAGCATTATGGCTAGCTCTACTCATCTTCCAGACCTTATTTCCCTTCTTGAGTCACAAGGGATGAAATATTCGGTGAAAATACAAGATGTTAAAGCGTAAGACAAAAATTCTAACAAAAAAAAAATTTTTTTTTTGATTTTACTCATTTACACTAACGTTTACTCCATTTTTAACGTAATAAGCTGTTAACGTTAGTAGTAAAATTCTGACGGCATGAGTGATAAAATTTATAATTATTCGCTATAACTGCTAATAAGTAAACGTTATAATAGCTTTAGTGAATGACTATAAGAATGTACTAATTAGCTAGACTTATGAATTCACTTACGCTAATGTTAATTTAGCCGTTAGTGTAAGTTTCTTATGTTGACGTTAACATAAGGTAAGGTCATATTATTAACTCTGTATTCCTAGTCCAAATGTTTTTTAAATAACTTTCTTTAAAAAATAAATGACCTATAATAAAATAAATTTTTTAGGTTAATAACTCAACAGGATATTGCAAATGAAAANCTATTCTGTTTCGCTTTATTAATTGATCTATGAAATAATTCCATTTTTACTAAAAGTTTAAATCTAAATATAATGTGGCATAGATATCTATATCTTCTTCCATATCCTTTAAAAAATAAATGACCTATAATAAAATAAATTTTTTAGGTTAATAACTCAACAGGATATTGCAAATGAAAAACTTCGCTCAATTTCAGCAGAAATGAGCTGGACAGCTTACCACTCCTTTGAAAATGTAAGTCCGATGATATACTCATTTGTTATTGATTTTTAATAAAATAGTTATTTATTATTAATGATAATTAATAATTTTTGTAGATTGAAGCATGGCTCTTAAACCTCCGAAAAAATCCGATCGTAAATGTCATCTCTATTGGAAACAGTACAGAAAATCGATACATTTACCAAGTTTCTATTTCAATTGGACTTGGATCTAACAATAAACCAAAACCAATCATTTACATGGATGCCAATATTCATGCGCGAGAATGGATCACTGTAATTAAAATTTAATATTTATAAACATGATTTAATTATAAAATTGAAAATTATTAATATTAATATTTCAGAGTGCAGTTGCTACATGGATTATCAACGAACTCACTTCAAAAACTGAACAATACAAATTTATTTTGGATAATTTTGATTTTTACATTGTTCCAGTTCTAAATCCTGATGGATTTGCATATAGTATGGAAAAACCTGATGAAGAACATAGAATGTGGCGAAAGACAAGGAGTATCAATCCAGGTTTTCCTCAATGTATCGGTTGTGATGCAAATAGAAACTTTGAGTATCACTTTGGTTAGAAAAATACACAGTTTTATAAAAAAAATTATAGCCGCATCAACTAGATTTTTTTTTTTTTTTTTTTTTTTTTAAATAAAAACTTTTTTTTTTTTTCCTAATGCAAATATAAAAAAAAATTAATATTAAAAGAACAGAAGTGGATCTATTGAAAAGCAAGTTAAAGATAGAAAATTTCTTCCAAATTCTTTCCTTTTGGAAGAGTGCCCAAAATGGAAGTGGCGTTTCCTCGTTGAATAGATTATTAGAAACAGCAATTANGCTTTCCTTTTGGAAGAGTGCCCAAAATGGAAGTGGCGTTTCCTCGTTGAATAGATTATTAGAAACAGCAATTAATTTTGTTTCTCGTTTTAAATAATAGGAGGAGAGTCGACATCGGATGATCCATGTAATATAACTTACAGTAAGTACTAAATAAATCTCAATTTACAATTTTGTAGAATTTTAAAATTAGAATTTGTATAAAATTTTTTTTTTTTTTTTTTTTTTTTTNAGAATTTTAAAATTAGAATTTGTATAAAATTTTTTTTTTTTTTTTTTTTTTTTAACTTAGAAGGTCCAAATGCATTTTCAGAACCCGAGACTAGAGCCCTTAGAGACGCAATTAAAGGAATTTTGAAAGAAGAACCTAAAAGAATTTTAGCCTACTACACAATTCATTCATATGGACAGGTAAAGGTCAATTATTGGTAAAACTACTACAATAATCTATAATAATGATATAATCTGACAATTTTTATTATTGTAGTTGTGGCTTTTATCTTGGGGATTCACACCAAATGCTTACCCATCAGATTATGATGAATTGGTAATTAAATTAACTTATTTTATCAGTTTAGTCAGTGAACAGTACAGAATTACATAATACAAAACTATAAAAAAAAATTTTAATTTTGATATGTAATAGTTAGAATGGGGGAAACTGAGCACAGAAGCTATTTATAAAGTTCATGGTAAAAATTACACATATGGTCAAAGTGCCGACTTATTGAGTAAGTACTGAATTTAAATTATGCCATTAATTTAGTCTCATTGTTAAAATAAAATATTAATTGTCAATTTGAAATTGTAGATCCAGTAGGCGGTGCGGCTGATGATTGGGCCAAACTCCAAGGAATCAAATATGTAACCACTTTTGAATTGAGGGACATTGATGAATACGGTAATATTAGGAAGGGCACTTGATACCTCATCATAAAATCTGTAGTTTCAGTTTCTTGTTGAATTTTTATACCTTTTATGTTTTATTCGTAGGATTCTTATTACCTGCAGATCAAATTATTCCAACTGCAGAAGGTAACCTTAGCACATTTTGAAATTATATGACTTCAAAGTAACAAATATGATTAATCTCTACATTTTTCTTTTTTACGTATTCCAGAAGCGTGGCAAGGAATTTTGGCTATCAATAAGATTAAAGATGGAAATACAACAGGTAGCGGAAACAGCCTGCTTGTAAATCACTGGTTTCTAAGTGGAGCAATTTTTACAGTGCTCTTTATACTTAGTCGATAATTTAATTTTCTAAACACGTGTATCATTTTAGATTAATAATTTTAATTAATTTTTTAATGTTAAAGAATTATAATGCTCTTTTGTCTGATTAAACGCTTATCGTGTCTACAAATAATTCAAAATTTTATTTCAAAATTAATGGCACATTTTTTAACTTTTAGATTAGTTTGATGTACCTTAAGGTACATCAAATCATTTCGGTAGTGAAGTAGACATAATTTTTATCTGGGTATTAATTTTATTAGTATAGACTTTAAGAATAATTATTGTTAGTAATAAAAATTATTTTGATGAGTGTAATTCATTGTGCACTAATAATTATTACTGTTGGACATTATTAAAAAATTCAAGTGAAATTTGAAGGAAATTGATTTGAGTGTTTTGTATAACTTGGGTGTACGTACTTAGGTATCCGTGAAAGTTACTTATTAGTAACATGGTAACTGACTAATGAATAGATTTTACAAAATTTGAATGAAATAGAGGTTAAAATTTTTGGAATCATAAAGTCCAGTAAAATAGNTAATGAATAGATTTTACAAAATTTGAATGAAATAGAGGTTAAAATTTTTGGAATCATAAAGTCCAGTAAAATAGAGTGGCGTTTTGTTATTTATAGCCAGCGATTGTTGTATAAGATATTAGAAACATTCCTTTTTAAAATCTTTCNCTAATGAATAGATTTTACAAAATTTGAATGAAATAGAGGTTAAAATTTTTGGAATCATAAAGTCCAGTAAAATAGTGGCGTTTTGTTATTTATAGCCAGCGATTGTTGTATAAGATAGTAGAAACATTCCTTTTTAAAATATTTTAATCATAAGAAAAACAAAATAACCTATTCTTAGATTGTTGTAAAATAGGTTGTTTCTTATCCAATACTTCATAAAACTGAAATTTACAGTAAATTATATATTTATTAAATAATTATATAATTTTTATTAAAGATAATTTCTGATTTATTTCATGAATTTCAGAATTTTGTGATTATGGTAAGCTTCATCTAACTGTTTCGGCTTTCGATTAAAAAAAAGTTTAGAAATTATTTACTTGAAAATTAGATTATGTTTGAGGTGAATTTTGTTTAAATCTTTGTCAAAATGAAATTTCGTTTATTATGCCTTTCATTTTAGACNTGAATTTCAGAATTTTGTGATTATGGTAAGCTTCATCTAACTGTTTCGGCTTTCGATTAAAAAAAAGTTTAGAAATTATTTACTTGTGAATTTTGTTTAAATCTTTATCAAAATGAAATTTCGTTTATTATGCCTTTCATTTTAGATCTTTGTTATATATTTTCCGATTAATATTCAGTGGATAAGATTTTTTGTTAATAAAATTATGATTCTGATTTAATTGAATACTGTTGTTATTTATTGTAAATTTTTATTAGCAAAATTACCGTCTGACGAACATTCGGTGTGACGAACATTCGGTATGACGAACATTCAGTGTGACGACTTTTCGTCTGACGAACTTTCTGTGACGAATTTGATCAACTTCAACTAAATCAGAATAACTTGAGTTTATTTGCTATCGCTTCGTGAAGCGACAACAAGCAAATAAACAAAAATCCATCNACTGTTGTTATTTATTGTAAATTTTTATTAGCAAAATTACCGTCTGACGAACATTCGGTGTGACGAACATTCGGTGTGACGAACATTCGGTATGACAAACATTCAGTGTGACGACTTTCCGTCTGACGAACTTTCTGTGACGAATTTGATCAACTTCAACTAAATCAGAATAACTTGAGTTTATTTCCTATCGCTTCGTGAAGCGACAACAAGCAAATAAACAAAAATCCATCTTGACTAAACCTTATTTGAATTATTTAATCAATTCATTCAACAGAGCATAGCCAAGTATTCCAATTTTTCATATTCTGACAATTAGTTTTGAATGAATGAATGAAATACAACAAATGAGGTAATTGATTAAAATCTAATGTTGTCATCCATTATCCATTGCATAAATTTATCAGTGAATTCGATATTATCAAAGTTTCTTCGAGAACTCCATAAAAATTTGCGCTAAAAATAAAAATTACAATTTTTTTTAAATTTTTGACAAATCTGAAATATTCCTACGATACATGCAACATTATTTTTGAAGTATTTTAAAACGAAATTGATTTATTCAGTAAGACCGTGAGAAAGCGTTTATTTTCACAGACGGTTTAGCTTAACTAATTTTAGCCGTCCAATTTTGATATAATAATAAAAATATTAAAAGATGCAAGATTTTGCAAAATCTTTGTAAAATCTAAGACACCCTTTTTCATTTTATCAAATTGTTAACCCTTTGTTAATCGATAGCATACTTTTTTGGTTATTTTTATTTACAAATCTCATTCATTTGATGGATGATATTAGGCAGATATTTGTATGAGCATTTTTCTTTTTTCATTCAGTTTTTCTATTCAGGAGGCGGAGCCATCTCGAGTGACGAATCTTTTTGTTGATTGATTCTCACTCTCAACAGGCTTTGAGAGTAAAATCTACTCAACTCAATTTCTCCCTTGGTTCCTAATGCTAACTTTCCTTGATATCTTAAAACATAATTTCAATTTATTCATCAACATTTCCGTTAGTTTAATTTTTGTGTTTAGGTCAACTTTGGGAACTTAAAACTTGAAACGTCAACTTGAAAGGTAATTAGTTCAAAGTTTAGTATTTACATACGTACGTTTTGTCGAAAGGGCAAGGGCATAAAAAGTAAACCTTGTCGTGTCCTTTAACAAGGTAAATTTTTTTGCACTAATTTGTTTGGTTTAGAAGTATGGAACCAGACCTACCAGACATTTACCCTGTTTGGTCATCGCCTACAAGAAACCTTCCTCATAAGTATTCGACAGCTGATGACATTGTCTTACTAAAAGAAGGTGCTATGGAAATGCCTTTTGGTAGAAAAGCAGCAAAAAATGGCTGTTAATTCATGGTAGATGTAAGATCCCAGTTAAAAACGGCGCCGCGTTGCAACGGCGTTTTGATATCCTTATGCATAATTTTCAACAGAATAATCTAAAAAGTATTCAAGGGTATGTATATAAAATTAATTTTTTTTTACTACAACCTGTTTGGAATTATTTATGTTACAGCTCAGGTCTCGAAGAAGATTACGACGAGAAAATGAAATTATTACAAGACATCAAAGATTTACAAAAGAATCTGAAGTCCATGGAAGCTGAAGAGCAACAAGGATCCAAGGCAAAGTTTGATTGTGACCTAGCTGATGCAAAATTGATCCGAAATGCAGCGCTTGTCACTTCAAAAAGAAGTGAGTCAAGATCATGTTTAGGGTTGCATTACCAACCATAGCCCATAAGTAACCCAATGATTATTTTTATATGTTATCTCAGGCCATTTATCAGAAGCAGGATAGACTCAACATGAAAAGCAAAAAAAAATGAAGCAATCCGACCTTCTATCATTTATTCGTCAATCCGAAGAAAAAGGTATTCAACTTAAGGCAGAGAAGTTGATGATCGAGAATCGTCGTCTTGACTTGCAAGAAAAAAAGCTGGCATTGCGTGAAAAAGAGTAGAAGATACCAGAGGTCGACGCCGCGCACCAGCGCGAGATGAACCTTAGACGATGCAGATTGAAGCAACTAAGTCAGAGTCGGATGCTGCAAAGTCTTCGTTGGAGCAGGAAGAGAAGAAATTACTTTTTCAGCTTCTCAAGCAGCGGATGTTAGAGAAATCGTCACGCTAGATTAAGCATTCTATGGCAGAGGGTTGAAAAGTAAATCAACTCGAGTTCCATTATGAAATTTTATTTCCAAATGATCTCGATTTTCTTTCCTTCGGAAATCACTGTCATTTAAAGTAAACAGTAAAATATCCTATATCAATTATATATCTTGATCTATACCAAATACTCATTCAAACTGGGTGGCTCTAAACCGAAATGCGATGAAATTTCTGAACCATATAAGCATGTATGACAGTTTGTTAGAATGGTTGCAACATTATAATGTTTTGCTAAGGGTTGAAGAAATAATTTTTGATTTTTATCGAAGTCAACAAATGCAAAGATTTGTATGATTTTTTCAAATCCCCATTCAACTACTATCCTGCTCAGACTCATTTGCTTATTAAAATGTTGCTGTTCTTCCGACAAGATTCCTCCTTTGAATAGTGTAATCAATTGTGGGCGCAAAGGATACTCTAGATCACATATATGCAAAAAATTTCACCTTCTTCGGTCGCCTTCTCCTGCAGTTTCTCAAGTAAACCACTTTCCAAAAGCATGTACGCATCATGTCTTCGACCTTCAATAGTATCGAACATGTTCCCAATTAGTCCGTTTGGCAAAACAATTGACTGATATTTTAACGCATGAACTCGTTTGTGTCCATTGTATGTCAACCGCTGATGGTATTTCGGGCGACACATGCCACGGACTGTTCCTAAAAAAATTACATACGTTGACAGTGTCCATACATGGAATTTTAGACATGTTTAACATTTACTGACCGTCAATGAAACCAAAGCAATTTGGTAGCGGCGAACCATTAGCACTGATTGCCTCAGGGTACAACTTAAGCGCGTCCATGTTAAACCAAGGCAGGGTAAGGTCTTGAAGTAGGTGTCCGAATCGTTGGTAAATATGTCGAAGGGCATGGTTCCTAATTTGACAAATATCATGGACACTTGATAAAACAGATGGGACAGGTCACAGTATCTGTTCGGATACGCAAGTCTTCTCAGCAAAATGGATAAGCCTGGAAGAAGAAAAATGTATAAGGGCAACAGAACAATATTCCAACGCAAATCCAAGTTCATGATTGACATGCCCAAATCTCTTTTGCATAAAGGTCCACCTGCACAGACAGGGATGCTCAGTAGTTTTCGAAGATGCGAAATATGAGCTTTTTCAAATCGGAATAACTTAGTACATTCCACAGCGCTAAACCGATCAAGATCGAACACTTGCTTTCGTAATCGCTGCCTTAGTCGACCTAGAAGATAAGCTCGTTTTGCTAGTTTGTTTTTTTCTGATAAGAAAAATGAGCAATGAATCCATTGTAATTGTATATTTTTAACTAAATAAAAAGTAAACCGAGTTAGAAATGTGAAACTGGACAGATTTACTTCTCGCGCCACTGTCACTCTCAAAGCAATTTACCTTAACTTTAGGATCACTGCAATACGATCATATTTTAACAACAGCAGTGTATTACAATGTAATAAAATTCGTGATTGGTTTATTTAGGCAACAAGTACACTTTTCTGAATAAATTTTTTGTTTGGTTGTCTTGTACTCATCTCTACCACTGCTTAATTTACTTATAGCTTGAGGCAAACCTCCTGAACGTTCAAGCTCTTCGTATTTTCGAAACTCAGCCAATGTCATTCGAGCATCATCGATCGCTGAGTGATGGCCCACTTGAAACCCCGATCTGTTGTTTAGAAGCATCCTCGCGATTAAACCAAGAGCAAACTTCCTCTTCCCATCTCGAAATACATGTTGAAGGTCAAAGGTAGTTGGCCATCTGTAATCCAGACTAACTAAATCATTTTCCACCCCGACTCCAATCAGTTTGTTGCTTTTTGGACATATACCAAGGCATGTGTAAATCTGTACAATGAACAAACAGTATTACAGTCATGTTAAATAACAAAAATATGACTGTGTTCCAAAAATTTGATAAAATTTTGGTTGTTAAGTTGTCCATCTACGTAGCCTAATCCCAATACGCAACAGTTTCTGGATTCATTGGAAATAAATTACACTGTCCTAGGTTTACAATAAGCAGACTGCGACATGGATTGCTGAACCAATTGATTAGATATTGCACTTGAAAAGCGGTACCCCATTTTAAAACATAATCTTACTTACAATGCTCAGGTCCACTCCTATTTCCAGTTTCCGTAATCTTAGGTTCGTCACCTTAGGAACGTATTGGCAAACTAAAGTTGGGTTTCTCTTGATAAATCTCCAAAGAACTACTTTTCCATCTTCATTCACAATACAGTTTGTTGCGGTTTTCTGCTGGTGTTTTGAAACTCCTGGGTTCTTTTTCATTGTTACTTTTTCCAGGTCAATAAACAGTTTACCCGAATCAGGCACCTTGTCACCACAAAAAATAAAACCACTCTAAAAAATGCAAATTTTATATGTAGATGGGTTTTGAATAAAACGTGCGAAGGATCCTTACCTTCCAAGCACTCATCTGCCATGGAAGCGGGAGACTCGACACAAGTTTGCATTCTTGGCCACTGCTACCCGCTTCACCAGTGTTGACTGTATTAGAAGACATACTACCTAATCCAGCATGGTCCTTAACAGCTGTTACCTTGAATTAAAGAATGAAGATCAATTTGATTTAATGATTTAACACTTATGTAAGCGAATTCAATAAATTTTATGACTTACCTTTTCAACTTTTTTCTCATCATTTCTCCAACTATTGACTATCTGTTAATCATCTCCTGCGTCTTTCGTTTGTAGTCCCTGTGCACGTAAACTGAACATAATCTTCGGGTTGTAATTTTAATACTTCAAATTTTAAACTTTCTATATATCCATTTCGGCAGTATTTGTTTTTCAAGACAAGTCAGAAGACAAAAATAAAATTCAAACTTTGAATATCGGCGCAAAACCTTGTTCAGTTTGCCCCTTCTCAATGCCTTTTGAGTTGAGCGAAAGTGGATTCACTAAAATATACAAAAATTCTTCACTCCACTCACTTACTCGACTGTAGAGTTGAGTGCAATAGAGATTTTTCTCTCATATAAATATTTGTCTATTATACGAAGTTTTTTGGCATTTCAACTATGACATTCCATAAATTTTTGTTCATAACATAACACGACAAAAAATAAACAAAAATATATCATTTCTCATTTTTTTAATGTAAAAATTTTCCGTTTCGTTATGATGAAACGGAACGAAACAACTTGTAACTCATTCGAGCGAATAATGGTTGAATGTCGTAAGTTGAGGTGTCAAAAACTCCAAATTATGTCCTCTGTCGTCTTAGTTTCTCCATACCTCAAATTTGAAAAATAAATTTGAAACAAGTAAGATTTAATTTTTTGATAATGTTTTTATCAAATATATATAGTTTTAGCAATTTTTGAATGAATTTAGGAAAATAAGAGCTCGTTGAATTTTTAAATCCTGATGTTTTCATTAAACTAGAAACCAGCCTAAAGTTTTTTCAAAATATAGAATTCTGAGGAACCAAGTTTGCAGGTAGGGGCGTCCTTATTTGGCCACTTTGTTTATATTTCAAAACAATTACAATTTCCACTGATGAATTTTACTCATGTGCAACTTGTCTAAAAGTCTAAGATTAAGTTTCTAAGATTTGTACACTTTTCAAACTTCTGTATAGGAGTAATCGAGATTCATGATTTTCTAAACGCCGTTCATTGTTTTCGCTTGTCTCAGCTACAGGCGCTGTTTCAAAAATCCGTATCCAAAAAAAAAATCCATAGCGGGGTTCTTGCAAGGGATGTTCCACCTTCCATCTGGAAATATCCGTGATTCCATAATTTTCTTTCAATTTCTCTGTATACTGAGCCGTTTTCCTAGAGATTGTTATGATGACACGGCCTCGTGATATTACAAAAACTTTACCCAGCTCTTCTTGGTAGAATTTTGGTAATTCTACTTCCAGCAATGACTTTAATGTGTATACTTCCGAGTTTATTTTGGCTTTTGGTGGAATTCGTATGAGCGGAAGTGGCCCAAATACAGTCAAACCTTTCACAATTGAAACGGCTCTTTATTGTCAAAAATCAAAAGTCAGAAAAATTGATTTTATCAAGTTTGCCATTGTTCTATTTTTCTATATTAACTTTATATTTAATCGAGTACTTTGGACTTATAGAAGAAGTAGGGCGGGAATTCAAAATTTCCGAAACNTTTTATCAAGTTTGCCATTGTTCTATTTTTCTATATTAACTTTATATTTAATCGAGTACTTTGGACTTATAGAAGTAAGTAGGGCGGGAATTCAAAATTTCCGAAACACACATTGACCAGTGATAATATCAAAATGGAGTGCTAATAATTTTGAATCAAATTGAATTCTGCGCCGTTACGGTACTGGTACAAAGTGTTTTAAATTCTTTTACTTAAAATAATGTCATTATCATTAAAAAATATGTCAAATGTTACATAGCGTAGGATATTTTGAAAATAATTCAATATATTGAAAACATTGGTCAAAAATAATCCTTAGCTCTTCAAATAAGTGTAGAAGCGGTGAACAAAGACCTTGACGAATGTAACGTCATGTAGTGATAAGATAAGGATTTAGCAAAATGACAATCAATCCTACATAAACCTTTACTACCTCGCCAATATTTGTTCTTTTTAGCAAAAATGCACTCTGCTATTTAATTTATTTAGTAACATTGAAAGTTGGAGTTGGAGTTATAGAATATGGTAAGATAAATAAACTTTAATTCGTATTTAGTAAAATTAAAGTTTGAAATTGGCGGGTAAATATTTTAGGGAAATCTTTGGTCAACTAATAAGAAAAAATCATCAGAAGATACTCCTCGAAGAATATATGTTGGTGAAGTGCCTGAAATTGATGAAACGTCTGAGAAAAATTGGAATGGAAGAAAAACAACAAGAGACAGTCTGAGTCATTCGATGAAGCGACCAGAGGTGACAGAACCACCATTGACGAAAACTGTGATACGAGCCAATAGTACTCATTCTCAAAGACAAAGGAAGAATTGGAATTCAAAAAGTGGTCGTGGTGCTTCTATGAGATCAGTCTCTAAGGCGCAGAATCAGTACCGTAGCTCTGGATTTTGTGATAATTATATCAAAACATCAAGGGTATACTGGATATAAGAAAAACAAAACAAAAAAAAACCTGTTTTTTAATTTCTTAAATTAATCAAATCTAAGATTACTGTATAATATTTACAGTATACCATTTTGACATTCATTCCGAAAAACTTACTGGAACAATTTCGACGTTTTGTCAATTTCTATTTTCTTATTGTGACCGCACTTCAGGTAAACGAAATCGATAATATTCAATAAGTATTATTGTTAATTATTTTTTTAAATTTGTTTATTCAGTATATGATAGACAGTCCACAGTCTCCCGCCTCATCTACGGCAGGATTTCTTTTTGTAATTTGTGTTACTGCAATCAAACAGGGTTATGAAGACTGGGTGAGACATAAAGCTGATGATTCAGTCAACAACCGGAAAGTCGATATAATTACCAATGGAAGATTACAGGTATTTATCTCCTGATTACTTCAGTCTACCTGTCTCTATTTATTTGCTTTCAAAAAATAATTAATTATTGAATTTATTATACAGTGAGATCTAATAAGAAAGGACGATTTCCTCGTACGCTTTCTGTTACCAGAGTCATGGAGTCTTAATAGTAGAAAGACCGCCAACTATGAATTCATATTTTATTCTTTTTTCCTCATTTTCAGAGTACAAAGTCAAAACATTTGAAAGTTGGGGACATCGTACGATTAGAAATAGATGATCCTGTTCCAGCAGATATTTTGGTATTGTCTTCAAGCGATGAATTTCACCGATGTCAAGTAACAACTGCTAATTTAGATGGAGAATCTAATTTAAAGGTAAGTACCGTCATATGAGGAGTTATATTTTGATTATTCGAAGAAAAAAAAACAAGTTTGAAGAGGCTTTTTTTTTAATTAAATTTGATATAACTTTTCACGAAATTTCAAAATTTTGGGACAAATGCCAATCAATTATGTAATATTTTTAATTATTTGCACCAATTTCACAGTCTTATGTGTTATACAGATGAGGGTACGTTATCTTAGGTACTATGAATGGAGGGTATACAGGTTGGGGTAATTGATTGATTGAGCAAAAGACAAAATTATTTAAACCAATAATGTTTATGTATTATGTCAAATAAGGTCACTTTTCATTTTCCCTCTAAATTTCAAATATAAAATACCTTTTCTCAATTATTCACTCCATAATAATAATTAATGTTGAGAGAAAGAAGAAACTACGCATGTTTGGTCAATTTTAACAACTTTGGTTTTAATAACCAATGGATTTTTTTTGCATCAAGTGATCTTTTTTTAAACAAAGTATGTTTCTAGAAGACCGTTGGTTAACTAGCCAGCTTGATATGGATTTAATTTCTTAAGTTGAATATATAATAACTTTCTTAGGTTATAAATTATCAGAGGGCGGATACTTACTTATCTACTTCTTTTTGGGTATTGCACCTGCACCTCTGTAACTTCGTATCTTTCCGATTCATGTAATTTGAGGATGAATGGAATGCCCTTATAAAAAAGTATTTTAAGTATTTTTGGTTTTTAGGCATTAGGAAGTACTTTCGAAAGTAATTTTGAATATTAAGTAATTAAAAAGTACTTTGTCAAGTAATTTGGTGTATTAATCGTTTTTTGAGGATAATTTTCCTCACATTCGCTCTAAATTTGCCGATGAGTCAAAATGATAAATTGCAGAGCGTAAAAGTTCACAATTTTGTTCAAAGAAGTATATTTAAAATTAAATTATGCGTCCATTAAATTTTCGGCAAGGCGAATTCCGAGGGACCGAAATAAATTGGACTAAAGTGTGCAGTTGGGACCCAAAGATTTAAGCCGAACCTTCAGTTGCAACAAATGCTTTTTCGCGGTTCCAGTTATAATAAAGACATGCTTTTACGTCGGTTAACACGAGCGCCAAATAATGGTATACTTTCTGGAGAAACCAACTTTTTTTTTCAGAAAAAATTTAATGAAGATTTCCCTTAAATTATATAAAAATCATCTGACTTATGTATTGGAGTTGCGATAGTGTTTAAATTAAACATTCCTTAAACAATAAATCAGACAGTTGGATTTTTATGATCCAAATTAGTATACAACCGGGTTTTTAGGCTTCAATTAAGTGAATTAATTAAAAAAAATTGTAAATACTTACCTAACAAAGTATTGTTAATTATTTTATACTTTTTTATCAGTATTTCGTCGCTTTCTGGCAAGTATTTAAGTAAGTAAAACGCTGTTTTTCAGAAAGTATATATCCGCCCTCTGTAAATTACTTATTGTTCTGTTGTCTGGGTAGAGTACGATGCATGCTACAGCCCGGGAAAAAAAAATCAAGTTACTACAACCCATTACTAAAGCCCACTGTTTAGGTCTGTTGCTACAACAAGATAACAAATTTTGGTTTTATGTCTGATACAGCAATGAGATGGGTTAGCGGGATACGATTACTTAAGTTTTGTTTTAGCTTTTCTTTAGGTTTATTAAGGTTATTTTTAATCTATCTTTAGGTTTTCTTTAAGTTTTATTTTATGTTTTCTTTATTTTTTTTTTTTAGGTTTTCATTAAGTTTTTTTTAGGTTTATTTTAGCTTTCTTTACGTTTTTATTTATTTTCTTTAGGATTTCTCTAATATTTTTTTAGGTTTAGGTTGTTAGCTTTCTTTAGATTTTTTTTTGTTTTCTTTAGGTTTGCTTTAGTTTTTTAGGCTTTTGTTAGACTTTTAGGTTTTTTTTAGGTTTTTATTACGTTTTTATTACGTTTCCTTTTGGTTTAGGTCGTTAGATTTTTTAAAGTTTTTTAGATTTTTTTTTAGGTTTTCTTTAGGTATTTTATAGGTTTAATTTTTTTGGTTTTGTTTTAGGTTTTGTCTAGGTTTCTTTTAAGTTTTCTTTTAGGTTTTTAGTTTTTTATGTTAGGTTTTTAGGTTTTGTTTAAATTTTCGTTTTTTTTTTTTAGTTTTTTAAGGTTATGTTTTATGTTTTCTTAATGCTTCGATTGTTAGATTTTTAGAACAGTTTTTTAAGGTTTCCTTTTAGTTTCTTTAGTTTTTTTTTAGGTTTTCTTTAGAATTTTAAAGATATTTTTTAGGTTTTCTTTTCATTGATTGATTGATTGATTGAGTTTATTTAACAGTCTTTTCTCCGTCAACTATTACATAAGCTGTTCTCCCCGAAGTGCGACAGTGGACTAAAACTATTGTCTAATCTAAGAAAGAATGTAAATAACAAGATTAAAAAAAATTTTTTAGAAGAAACAGTTAAGTGTGTATTAAAGTCAGAATTTTAACCAGATGGAGGATCTTTGTGAAACTAGATGGATATACTGTCTTTAAATTTGTTTTGTTCAATTTGGTCCATTGTCCATGTGTTAGGAAGAGAATTCCAGAGTTTCATCTTTCTTAAGGTTTTTTAGGTTGTAATCGGCTATTGCCACGGGAATTTTTGCTGGGCTATAGTAACGGGTTTTTTGCTCTGCTATAGTAGTGGGCTTTAGTAAGGAGATATTTTTGCTGGGCTGTATCATGCAGCGCACTCTACCTTTTCTAGCCGTTTTCTGTATTAGATGCGATATTGTCCCCCTGGACTTCCAAAATTAAAAAATCCTTCCGACTTCTATCATCTTAATGCAGTTATGGAGTGTGAACAAGCAAATACAAATTTGTACTCATTCAATGGTAACCTACTCATACTTCAAGCTCAAATGGTGTACCCTGGGGATTCAGTTACGAGTAAAACTTCAAAAGAGAATGGTGTATCAACTTCTGAATCACTATCAAAACGTCTTGGCAAGGCAGTAAGATTTATTTAACCTTAAATCTTGTGCTGAAAATTAAAAAATAATTTACAGTTAAAGGATTCAATCCGGTCGCGCCTTAGTACAAAATTTGCAGACGATGATGACGATGAGCTTCCATCCGGTGGTTCCAAATTTTTACAAATACCAATTACAATGGAGAATATGCTCTTGCGCGGAACGAAGCTAAAGAATACTGACTATATCTATGGCCTTGTTGTGTACACTGGAGTTGACACACGGTTGGCACAAAATTCAAAAGAAATTAATGCTAAATTCCCAACTGCAGACAGGTTAGTTACGGAAGATATTAAAAAAAAAATTAGAGTAAGTTTTTGATAATTGACTTTAATATTTTTCTCACTTTGCATTACTAAATACATAGATCGATCAATTCATTCCTACTTGTTGTGATGGGGTTTCTCGTTCTTATGGTCACCTTGTATACTAGTCTCCATTTTGTCTGGTTGAGGAGTGATGTACTTGGTATGATTTTTACGCATGCGTAATAATAAGAGTTTTAATTTAACAATAATTAATTCAAATTTTCAGAAGCAGCATGGTACCTCCCTGCTAACTCCATTAACGTCCTCTACACAGTTGAAACGGCTTTCGCTTATCTCGTTCTATTTTACTATATTGTCCCGCTTTCGCTTTATGTTACCATTGGTAAGTTGCAAAAATCAAAAAAAAATAATTTTTTTTTTGTTCTTTTACTTGTTTTTGGTATAAATTTACCTTATATTTCTCTTCATTTTCATCGAAACGTTAGAGGGGATTGAGCAAACCGCGCCATTTTGAAAACACTAAGGGGATAGTGGACGGAGCGAGAGGCTAACAAAACTTGGATTCTAAGCTATGGCTTTACCATTCCACAAATTCTACCCCTTCATTGTTTTAAAGTTCGCGGTGTTTGCTAAGTCTCCAGTGGCGGTTTCGATGAAAGTTAAAAAAAAATGGGTGTACTTTATATGTAAGAACCTGTATAACGTCAGTGTTATTATTATTATTATTCAACAGAGCTCCAAACTTTCTTCGGATCCATGTATTTTGTTTGGGATAATGAAATGCGATGTCCTGTGACGGGAACTCCAGCTCTTTGTAATACTTCTGACCTGAATGAGGAGTTAGGTCAAATTGAGTATTTATTTTCCGACAAGACAGGAACCCTTACAGAGAACATAATGCAATTCCGTCATTGTTCAATCAACGGGATTCGGTATATGTATAACAAGGAGTCAGAAACGTTATTCCCTCAAAATCAATTTACTCCAGTTGAGCTCCAAGACAGTGAAAACAGTGACGTTAGGAATTTTTTTAAAACTTTAGCTCTCTGTCATACTGTTCAAGTCATCACACAAGAACAGCTGAAGAAGCGGATATCAGGCTCCCGAAGAAAACAACAAGTCAAACGTGAAACCAGCCCTGAAACAAATTCTATTACTCCAAGTGACCATCTTGAATTCCAAGCAAGTAGTCCAGACGAGTTAGCTTTACTAGAGTCTTGTGCCGAGTATGTAAATTTACCCTATTATTTATAATCTAAGGAAGCATTTCATTGTTTTAATGTAAATTATCTAGACTTCATGTTCGTTTTCTCGGTGATCAAAACGAAATTCTCACACTGAGTGTATGTGGTAAAATTGAAAAATTTAAGAGACATTACGTCCTTGAATTTGATGCAGGTAAATTATTCAACTCTACAAAAGATCTTCATCCTAATTGATTCAACTTATTTTTTTTAAAGATAGGAAGTGCATGTCAGTAATACTGGAAAATGATGATGGAGAAATTTGGCTCTTGACTAAAGGAGCAGAGTCAACCATTCTACCAAATGGAGTAGCAGGATCAATTGAAAAATCAAACCAACATGTCGATGAATTCGCACAGGTAAGAAGATGAAGTAGTAAGAGCCAATGACATATACACATGTTGATGAAATTGATAAATTTTCAGTTGGGTTTACGAACTTTGGCTGTAGCAAAGAAACAATTAACACGTGAAGAATTGGATAAATTTACAAAGAAATTGAACAAAACAAGAAGGCTTGTCAAAGATCGTGAAGAGAAAATGCGAGAACTCTATAAATCAATTGAAACTAATTTATATATTTTGGGTGCAACTGGAGTAGAGGATCAACTCCAACATGGTGTCCAAGATACTTTGATAGCTCTCTCCAGAGCAGGAATTCGAATTTGGGTTCTAACTGGAGACAAAGTTGAAACAGCTGTCAATGTAGCTATTGCTTGTGGCTTACTTCTTCCATCTTCAGTACAGATGAAAATAACTAACTTTAAATCCGGTCACGATCTAAAAGAACATCTTCTGAATGTTGAGTAAATTACTATAAAATCATAATATTGATAAATCATTTCTAGCTTCTTTTTTTGTTTTTAATTCATAATTTCATTTTCTTACACTCTAGAGTATCTGGAGAAGTTGATGATAATACAACGTTTATCATCGATGGGGAGAGCTTGGCCATTGCCTTCGACGTCTGCGCAGGTTTGCTCTGCTCTGTTCTCATGAAGGCAGGAAGAGTCGTTTGTTGTCGAATGGCACCACTCCAAAAAGCTCAAGTAACGCATGCATTAAATTATTAAATTATTATTTATTTCAATTTATTTTTAATTAATTACTCCTTAGGTCGTAAGTATGGTGAAATCAACACCAAAGAAACCAATCACAGCAGCTGTAGGGGATGGTGCCAATGACGTTGCTATGATTCAAGAAGCACATATTGGACTAGGTAAGGTTATTTTTCTTTTTATTAATTGAAAGAGGGAAAATTTAAATTTACTTTGTCGTAATTTGATATCAAAGGAATATTTGGGAAAGAAGGTCGTCAAGCCGCTAGGTCAGCGGATTTCGCAGTTGCTCGGTTCTCCTTTTTAAAGAAAGCCATTTTGGTACATGGTCACTGGTACTATGTCCGACTCGCCACACTTATCCTTTACTTTTTCTACAAAAACGTAGTTTTAATTTTCCCGCCAGCTTACTCAGCATTCTACAGTGCCTTTTCCACCCAAGTGAGACAATGTTATATAAAAAAAAATTTCTGAAATAGTAGAAATTTGATTTCTACTTCATCCTTCCAGAGTCTCTTCGATGCCATTTTTATGACATTCTACAATATACTCTTTACTTCGGCACCCATCTTTGCTTTTGCTCTTCAAGATCAACCTGTTCCTGCTAAAACACTTTTAGCAAATCCACATCTTTACAAGGATATTTCTAAAAATAGACTTCTAACTTGGAAACCATTCTCTATTTGGATAATTCGTGCAGTCTATCATTCTTTAATAGTATATTTCTTTCCACTCTGTTCACTCCAGGGTCTGGATAACATCTCTGATTGGTCATCCTTAGGTATATTCATGATTGTTGGGGTCATTACATTGGTGAACTTTATGGTAAAATACATTGAGCTGGAACATGTTATCATTTTAAATTACTTTGTTACTAATTTTGTGTTAAATTATTATAATTTTTAGCTCCTCACTCACACAAAATATATTACAGGATGGATACTATTTGCTTATAGTTTCTCTTGTATCACTTTCTTTGGAACTACAACTGCCTACACAGAAACGGACATGTAAATTGGAAGTTGAATGGAACTAGTGAACATATTATAATTCTTTGTTTTTTCATTCTAGGAGACCAACAATTGACTCTGGAGAATTACGCCATACGTTCTTTATGGTATTATTCGAACCTGTATTTTGGTTGAACATGGTTATTCTCATGGCCCTTGTACTGGTCCCAGATATCTTGCTTAAGTATTATGAAACCAAGAAACAAGGAGCAATTGCTACAAAGCAAACTGCCGAATACTTCAGACCTATTATCTCACCGAGGTGATATTAATTGAGAAGGATAAAATCAAATATGAAGTTACTCAAAATTAGAAAACTTACAAATTGTTTTAAACACTTTAATGGAAACGCGTACATATTTTAAGAAAGGCAACTTTAGCTTTGAGTACTTATTTAATTAAATTACTTACATAATAGTTTTAGAGCGTGGATGTGAAATGCGTAGATTTAAGTATCCATGGTCTCATCAAAATCCAATTCCTCGACTTCGATTGTTGAACTTGTAATAGGAAATATATCAATTCCAGTCTCTTCTGATGTTTTGACAGGAGTTCCTTCTGGAACCAATTCAGATACAGAATTACTACTGGAAGCCGCAGATCCAGCTTCACTCTCTATTGTATGTGGAAGACTTTCGGCCAAATACTCCAAACCAGGTGGTGGTACCATGTTAAGAAATTCTTTTCGGAGAAGTGTGAGGTTGTTCTAATGATAGAGAATTTATATTATTATCAAATTTCAAACGGAAAGCCATTATAATTTCGATATATTAGAAGAATCACCTTAAATACATCAACCGGATCCAAATTCCCAGTGACACCTTTTCCAACCCTCTTGTCACTTCTACAAGTAGTAACAAGATCCTCGTACCATTGCTCACACTGGGAGATAATTTCTGCTCGCTTCAGCCAAAAATGCTTGTGAATTACCTTCAAAAAATAGCAAGTGTTAAAAATATACAAATGTTAAATTAATTCCAGAAAGGACATACTTCTTTGAAACAAACGGAAGGATGCCTTATTTGATCTAACATTGCCCATTCTAGAGATGCAATTTGTATTCCAGCATTATATTCTCTACTGCTTCTCTCTCCACCTTCCGTTCCCCGGGATTTTTCATAACCCGGCTCATTGAAGTAAGGCTCAGCGTTGAGTATAAGAGATTGAATGGCAACAAGAACCTGGAAAATATTATAAAAAAGTTCCATACTAAATATATGTTTCATACTATAACGTCTCAATAGAAGCTAATCTACTTACAGGTAGCAGACTGGACGTTTGTGGGTTCCATTTCTCCTCAGGTCTACCATGCCAAGTGTTGAGAATACTGAGACATACCTTTCCATCGGCATAGAGATTTGGATTAAAGCGAACTCTTTGCCTTCCAGTAGTTTGTAAATGAATTAACATTGGACCATTCGGATACTCAATTGGGAAGTAAACATCAAATTCAAAACACCCGTTTGAGTAAGGAGTACCGGCTGGTCCAGTTATGAGAACCTGTGTAAAGAAAATCTCATATTAACATCTGATAAGAGAGACAGATGATTCTCTGAAATTCACCTTCATAACATCCAGTCGATCAGTATCACATCGAACAAAAATTGTACTTCCAAAGGCAATAGGGAGTGACGTAGAGAGGGTAATACTTTCTTGGGCTAAACGCTTCAGTTGTGTCGGGGCACTTCGAGTCCAATTTGTACGAATATTCCCTTCATAGAAATGAGACACGGTAAACCGAATCCCGGCAGTCTCTTCCTCTTCTACGATCATCTCAGAGAAAGCTATTGAACATAAGACAGAGACGTATATAAAAGATACAGGGAATGATTGCAAATTAAATAAACTTTTACCAAATTGGATTTTCTTCATTTCGTCCAAGTAAATATCATCCAAAGTCTTTTCACTCTGACAAACAGAAGTAGATTCTTCGTCTAATCCATTTGGATCCACGGTTCCTTGACTAACTGCATACTCAGCTACTGCATTCTGTGGACAAAATCGACATAAAATAAGATTTATTGTGTTCCTTGTAAATAATTTATAAAAAATATATCTTTACCTGAACAAGAGTTGCAGTTGCTTGAATATCTGAAATTAAATTTGCCAGTCCTTCATCATGCAATTCATCAGCTAAAGCTTCCGTATTTTTTGACTTTGTTCCTTTCATAGAATTGCTCCTAGCGCACACAAAAAAAAATAATACTATAAAATTGAAGTTGCACCAAAGAAAATAAGCATGGTTGCCTCTGATGTGCTCAAACGTACGTCAGTCTTTTTGAATAGCTATCAACAATGTCCTTCATCTGAAGAAGTAGGGTTGAAATCCTTTGGTCATCCTTTTCAGAATTCGATTTCTTATTAGCCTCTAGAAGTGGAATAAACTGTGGTATGCTCACAACTGATCGAAGAAATTGTAAGAGAGACGTATACAAAGGTATATGGCGAGCCATGTCCAAGACTATAAAATCAGAACAATCACTTATTTAATTAATTCCCACCAGGAGATGAGATGACACCTTACCAGAATCATTTTTAAGATATAATGAAATTGTGGTGAAGAGGCAAGAACTCTGCAAAAGTTTTTCTAACTTTGGTGGTAACTCTGCCAAACCAGAACTCGACTGAGCTGAAAGACTTGATAAAAAAGTTGAATATACTCCACCAATACGGGGACAAATATAGCTAGAGAGAACTTGGAGGAGACAAGTGATATTTTCTTCTTCGGTAATTCGTTTCTCCATGGCACGCTCCACACTCCATGTTTCCTGAGTACTACCAGTCCCAAACCCAGTCCCTTTGGCCCAGTAAACGTGGGACTTATCATCAGACTTGTCTAATTTTCCAGGACATTCTCCTTGGACCTTCGTTGCAGCCAGGACCATCTGTAAAAATATCGATCAAATCTATTGTCCATGCGCAAAGCTTTACTCCACAGTGCAATCGCTCTCACCTCGTGTTGAACGCTTGGTACCAGTGTTGGATCACAGTTCTGATGAGTGAATATTGCAAGACAAGCGAGAATGAAATGGATTGCCTTTGTTTCGAACATGGCTAGCCTCACATTCTTTCCTTCTTCTGTAGACAGTGGTAGGAGATCAAGGAGACGCCTCAATACTACAATTTGAAAACATTGGAGTACAAAAAATTAAAGAATCATACAAATAAGTTTTTACAGAGCGAACGTACCTTGAAATGGAAGTGTGGGTAAACTCTTGGCAATAGGAGAGCAAAAGATGTCATCTGAAAGTGGTTCAAAGTTAGCAAAAAAAGAACTGAATTTATTATTGTTTCTTATTACTAACTTCCGTCCGCATCGTCAGAAACTCCCATAGCCAGTCGGAGTATGCACTGAGCACCAACCCTTTCTCCGAGTAAAACTTCCGAGAATTTTGGAAGTCCAAGAAAAAGTCCGAAAGCAGCCATAGAATGAGGTGGAACTCCTGGTACGACTCCTACTTGCTTCAAGGTCATTCCTCTTTGTGAAGCAGGGACGGGCGTCACCAATCCGTCCATCATCTCCTAGAATAATTAGTATCTTCAAGTCTCACTTCTTTTCAATAACAATCCCAACTAACATCGTAAAAGTCATCTGGATTTTCAACTTTGACCCAATCGTTGTCAACGAGAAGAATGGGGCTGTCTTTGTCAAGATTCGTCGCACCATGTACTCCTTTCGACCCAACTGCCATCTGACGAAGTGTGTCTGGATATACAACTGGTAAATGTTTCGAAAGAAGTCCAAACCCACCAACCCGTCCAAAAACATCTATTGTCGTTGGCAACGGACGGACTTTGAAAACGTCTGGAATTTTCTCCAGCTGAAACTTTCCACTCCCTTCAACATTATCTATTTCAGTGGCAATAACTGGTGTCTCTGAAACAGGCACTGGACCTACGTGATAAATAAAAAGTGAATCTTATCATATCATTCTACGAGAACCAGCAAATTAATTTTACCCTGGCCGACCACTTCGTTTCTCACAATAATGACTAGTATTTCCAAAAAGTAGTCTGGATTCTGCTCCTTGATTGAAGCTTTCACCGAGCTCAGGTTCAAACCAGGTGGGATTTTTACATCTGGGAATTCTTCGGATTCCAAAATCTAGAAACAATGACGATTAAATTACACAATAAGATACAAACCCGGAATACTGTTGAGCTTACAAATGTAGGACGGACAGTGTCAGACTCATTGGCTAGTGGATTAGCTTCCTGTGTCTTGTCTGATCTTGACCTCTTTGAAGGAATTTTAATTCCGCTATGTTTCATAGAAACGCCAAGACCAAACAAATCTTGAAGGACATCATCTTCAAGACCATAAAGTTGTTGCTCGTCTGTCAGAGACATTCCCATTAAATCCGAAATTTGTGCCTTGTTCCCAAGTGAATAAGGAGAAGAGTTCGCAGTAGGATTTCCGATACGTTTTACTTTCTCCGGCGCTTGCCTTCCAAAAGATGGCTCTTCAGATTCAAGAATAATCTTATCATTCTAAAATGAAATTCCTTAGTTGACGAACGTAAGTTATTCTTACCAATTAATCTCATCAGTTCATAAGCACTGGAGTGCGAGCTAATGAGAAATATCCTATCTCTCCCATTTACCCCTAAAGATGGATGCTTATCCTTCAATGGTAAACTTGAAGAGAGAGATTTGAACTGTGACTTGCTCTGGTTCTTCACATGTACTACCATTTTTTCATTCTCAAGTAAAATTTGGATTAGTAGCCGACGGCAAAATGAAGACAAGGAATGAAGAAAGATTGCTTCTGCAAATAAAAAAGTTAATAATGTTGTCATAAAAGTTATACTGAAGCAGACAGTAAGAATAAAATTTTTACTATGGGGTGATGGTTTTTGAGTAACGATGATTTCACAGAGACGAGCAGCAATGAGTTTCTGATTTCCAGGATGAGACCAACAGCACCGTGTCAGAAAATGTATGACCATGTACTCGAGATCATATAAGTAAGATCCAAAGCAAGTAGCTTTCAAGGTGGATGGAACGATAGATAACAGATGAAGTATAGGGTGCCAGAAAACAGATCCTTCAGTTCCAAACCAATCTTTGAACCGATTGATAGAACATAGTTCTCCATAAAACTCTAATATTGATATCAATTGAGACGGCGATATGGAACCTAAATAAATAGTATTGAAATTAATATTTTGATAAACTAGAAATTAATTCTGATCTCAGACTCACATGATTCATTATCCTTCAACTCTCGACTACAATTTACCAACGCAGAGTGATGGTAATTCCAAAAATCTAGGAGATGATAATCAATATATTTTATATTACTATCAATCTTGGTCAGAGACTGTGAAATCTTACGTAAAATTGCATTGTTAAGTTGAGACAGTAAGTTCGATTCAAAGATAAATGAAGAGGCGCGTTCTGATTGAGCGGCTCTTGCCAGTGTCATAAATAAAGGTGAAGACAGTACTCCAGTCGTGTCCAATTTTCGGGCGGCCATATGTTGCCATACTGACTCTTCTTCATACCAAACTGGAAGAAGGTTTTCAATTGGTCCATTCTCCAATTCTAATTCCAATATAATAAATTCAATTATCTCCCAAGAACCAAGTGGTGTCTAAGACTAAAATAAGAATTACCTTTCCAATCTACTGTCTCAATTATTCCCATTTTGTAGTTCAAATACACAAACAACCATGGTTTGCAGAAGCACATTGAGCAAATCATATGATCTACAGCGGCCTTTAGCTCACTCTTCAGGTTTAGACATTTAGACCAATTGAGCAACTTCCTGTAATGTAGATTTATTATAAAAAATTGACTATGATCACTCTTTCGTTTCCTAAGAGCTTACCCCAAAAGCTCATGTGTAGCCAAATCACTCAAGTTCATCTTTCTTGTTGCAGTAACAGACCATAGAGCTGCAGCAACACTCTGGACATATTCTGGAACAATGTGATGGCCTTGTGAATCGTTCTGCAAAAACAAGGTTTTGTAGTGCCACATCGATCCTTGAAAGAAACAAACTAAGAGTGAATTTACCTCAACTGCTTCATCAGCACAACTTTCCAGCCATTTGACAACAGTGGTTAGATTCTTTAGACCTTCGTCCAAGGTATCACAGCAGAGTTTATAAATTAGCTCCACAACTGTGTTCAGCTGGGAAGAACCAAGGACCACTGACTGGACATTTGTATTTGCAATCATCCCTAAACCCAAACACTTCCGTCAACAAAATATTCACTTAATTTCCACTAAATACATTTACTACCATGAGAAAATGCGAGCTGAACTGAACCCAGAAGTGCTGTCATGAGCTGTTGATTCACTTCTTCAACACTTCCGAAATGGAAGAGAACGGAAGACACGTGAGGCAAATATGAATCTTGGTCATCACGAATTGTTGTAGGGCACATGAGCAATGAATAACATGCCTGCAGAATATCCGGAATGTTTACAGCAGTATTGATGATCCGTTCACGTACTTCTGAACTGGCAACAGTGATTGAATGGTCCAAAATGTACAACCACTGGGCGCTGAAAAGTGAAAGAGAGAAAAAAACCCACTGAATTCTTAGTTTAATCAATCAGAAATATTTATANCTGAACTGGCAACAGTGATTGAATGGTCCAAAATGTACAACCACTGGGCGCTGAAAAGTGAAAGAGAGAAAAAAAACCCACTGAATTCTTAGTTTAATCAATCAGAAATATTTATCATATGTTTTCTAACCTGGGCTCGATACTTCTCACAGAATTATGTTGTGAAAGACCTTCAAAAGCAGACTCGCANCATATGTTTTCTAACCTGGGCTCGATACTTCTCACAGAATTATGTTGTGAAAGACCTTCAAAAGCAGACTCGCAGAATGTGGTGCAACCCATTATTCGAATTTGTGACAAGCCCAGTGTACTAGAGCCTTTGGGTTTATAAAGTCGAAGAAGAACTGTTTGAGCAACTTCAGGTTGGTTCACTTGGATGTTGATCGTCGTCATTCCACTGCATTGAACTGGTGGGCTCAGAGCCACCATGTTTGCATTCTTGTCTCTAGAAATCTCCAACATTACAGCTGATGGCGAAGACGCTAAGATTAATGAAAATGTGTCACTACCGTAAGAATAAAATTACAAAATATTCATTGACATTTTTTTTGTTACTAGCTAAAGATGAAATGTGCGGAACAATCTGCACTTCCTTCAACAATACTGCGCAGGGCAACGAAACTACGAGTTCAAGAAACGTTTCTTCAGGGTAAAAGTGATACGACCATACAGGAGTACGTGCCCGCCGATGAGGCGGTGTTGCTTGTAACAGAACTTCTGATGGATGTGCAGAGAAATTGACAGAAGAAATTGTTCCTACAGAGAGCAATATTATAAAATCTAAATCCAATGAATACATTAGAGCTAANAAATTGACAGAAGAAATTGTTCCTACAGAGAGCAATATTATAAAATCTAAATCCAATGAATACATTAGAGCTAATTGCGATACCTAGAGGAGCTACATTGATAATCCCACCGGGAAGTTCTGTTACTTCATTTCCAGGTTTTCGTNTAATTGCGATACCTAGAGGAGCTACATTGATAATCCCACCGGGAAGTTCTGTTACTTCATTTCCAGGTTTTCGTTGCCCAAAAAGAACAGTACTATCGGCTCGCCCAATGTACTGCATCAATATTGATACAAAAGTTGGACAGCTACTGAAGAATTGTTTTGAACTTGCAACCAGTTTTTGGCAAATTGACTGTAAAAGTGTCAAAATTACTCCAACAATAAAACATTATTACAATACAGTAATAGTTAAAATAATCTTAGTACCTCAACACAACCGAACTTCACAAATTCTAGAAGATTCTCTTCCTCCTTGATGACTTTGAGAACAGTAAGGACAAACATTTTGGAAACGATCAATGGACAACAAAAATCTTCGTAGGGCGACTCTATATCGTAAAAATAATAATTTATCTGAATTGAAACATTTGTTCCAAAATCTCTGAAAAGTTATTACTGGAGAGAAATGTGAAGAGAGGTCGAACTAATCGTTTAGGTTCAACCATAGTAGACATCAGTTTTGACACTAGACGGATCACAAAGTCAACAATGGTTGTTGGTGTCGGGTCCTTTACGAAATTCAATACTGCCGACATATCTTCCTCACTCAACGAACTTTTTCCGTTTGGATTAGCCAGAACTGAGAAGATCCTCATCATCGTCGTATCCATGATAACTATGATGTCTGCCACACTTCGTACTCTCGGAGACTCCACATTTCTCAAACAATTTACCACAACTTCTTCGTAAGAATCCAAGTCTTTTGGTAATAAAACCCGATTCAATAGTTTCTCCTGTGTTCCGCTTGGCTGCAATTTTGTCTCAATTTCAGAAAACAAACAATTATGTAAACTAGTATTAAAATTTAAATTTACTAACCGGTTCTCTTTTTCCACAACCAAAACTAATAAAATCAGTGACAAGAGACAAAAGCCGAACCAAAAGGCTTTCCAAATTCTGTGGTTTCCTTAGGTTCTCGCTCATCCCTGGTGTCAAAGGCATTCCCGTCGCTGTAGTTGCTGGAGGAGCTCCCTTCAGCTCCGCGTTTGATTTTAGAACAATTTTGTTAGGAAAGAAGACGTAGAGATGGAGAGCATTGGCTAAAAATAAGTTCAAATCGTTATATAAAAAAGCTTTTTGAATGAAGAGAACGCTTCTCAGCTACCGAAATGATCCACAATGCTAACGAGAGTAGCAGTGTTAGAGTAGAACTTGGGCATTTGTAGACCTGAAGACAACAGCGCGTCCAAGAACTTATTGAATGCATCCTGTGGAAACTCTGCCCCTAAAAATGGACCTGAAAGAAATTCACTCAGAATTCGAAGAAGAACTTCGGTAATGTAAGAAATCCATGGTGTTCGTTGACACAACTGGAAGATCCGGGAAATAAAGTTCTGGAAATCTTCACAAACCGTCGGACCCATCTGCATTAGTCCACAAAAAATTTAAAATATTTGTATTTTTCAAATTTATATACAACTAAGCGTAACTTACAGCTGGAACATTATTTCGCTGAAGATTCATACCAGAACCGGATATGAATTTCAGAATCATATCTGGAAAGCATTGGTCTGTGATGATAGACACATACATTTTGTTTTCACTGTCTGGTTGGTTCGACACCAGTGAAAGACATTTGAATCCCAGTCCCCAATCTTGTACACCGATCCCGACATTTCTAGTACAATGTAGAAAGAATAAAAAATATGTCTATGCGGAGCTTAATTTAAAACAAACCTCGTCAAAGCCCCTATGAGTCCCTTCACAGCTTCAGGAGATAATGGAATCATGGGCTTCATGTTAGCGATATCCTCAACTTCTCCTAAATCCATGTTTATACTCAGCCAAAAGAGCAAAACTTTTTCAATATTGATACAGCAATTCTAGGAGGCGACAGACGGAAAACGTTAGCTATGGATTAATCGTAGTCTAAAAATTCATTCATAATCCTACCTCAGACACCATCATCAAAAATACTTTGTTGAAACACGATGATAAAAGATCCATTGAGTTGAATCCTGTGAATTCTATTGGCTCGTCTATTCTGGATGATGAGTAAATTCTGCTCTTCACATTTCGTAAAATTTCCAAAGGAACCTAAATTATAAAACGAAAAATTAAAGTATTAAGTGGAAAGGAGAATATAAACGTATTATACGTCAATGGGTGCTGTGAGTGATTGAGCGAGGAGCTCAGACTCGAATTTACTCATTAGTCTCAACCGTAGCTCCATCGAACTTTCCATCCCACTTTCAAGTCTCGCGTCCAATGCACTTGAGAAGCTAATACACCAAACAAATACTCTGATAAACCCCAAAAAATCAGAAACATAATCATGGCGAATGTAAGCACCTGGTGGCAGATGTATTCAAATCCACAGAAGTCAGCGTTCTTCTTGGGCTTCTGCTCACGCATTTAATTTCTGCCGGATTGAAAGGAGAATACTCATCCAATTCCTCATATTCACTTTCAGAGTCGAAACAGTACATAGTGCTATCCACAGTTGAATTTGACTGAGTTCCCATTGCTGATTCGTTTTCTAAATATTACAAATAAGCTATACAATAAAAGAATAAAACTAAAGCTCAATTTTTGGGAAATGACGGTACTCACCTGCATCAGTCACATCCATCAGCATCGAATCTGATAATCCATGGAAACTGACATTCGGAGTCTCCTCCGAAAATGAATTACTACTTTCATTATCAATTAGAGGAATAACTTCTGCAGATTTTTCAGCTTCTGGGTACAATTTCTCTCCTGTAATCAAAATAAAAATGTTTTCAAAGTCGAGATAAAATTTTTTGTATGGTTGCCTTCGAGAATATCCAAAATGAGACAGATGATGGCATGAGAAATCCATGAGGATGACCAATTCACTTGTCGTACATAATCATTCCCAACTGCTGTCTGGACAAGGCGCACGATTTGTTCTTCAGTAAATATATCTCCGAGACGCATAGCTGGCCTACAGGAAGTAGCTATTCTCGCCAGTGATTTGCAAAGTAATAAATATACGTCGGAATGGCATGTTGAATCCATTTTTAGAAGGAAGCTACCCAAGGCTTTTGTAACACTATAACAAAGTCCAGGATTCAAATTCAAGTTGATTCCAATGCTCGACAACCTACTCCCCTCTTTCACTCCTTTGTTCATTCCGAGAAGACGCTTAGTGCCAAGTCCAGTTCGACTCAACAATAAGTCCTTCAGATTCTAGTAAGTGAAACAACACGTGTTTTTGTAGTCATTCAACTTTAGCTTCCCAGTTCTTAAATTTACCTTAGCGTTAGTTGAATTAACTCCTTGATTTGTCAAGGGTTTACCCAACGCCGCATTCGACTGTTTCAAGGCATCTAATTTCTGTCCCAATGTGATGAATTGATTCCCAAGACCAGGGTATTTCTTCAGAGTAAAAGAAGACATTATAACTATAGGGTCCTGATTTATTTTCAATTGATGTAAACTTACCAATTGATAAGATTCTGTAGTGAATGATAAATTAGAAGTCGCATTGCTAAGTTCTTCCAACTTTTGTTTGACTGCGTAGGTTTTCTTCTGCATCCTTCGTTTCATCCCAGAGGAGCTGGAAGATTTCATGTTGTCGTTGAGACTGTGGTGGAGAACTGTTTCTCCTTGAATGAAATTCCATCTCGACGAAAGGAAACCGACTGTAAAAAGATATGTTCAATGAACCATGTTAAAATTATATTTTGCTACGCCGATAAGTACCGTTTTTGTATTTTGAATCTTTTCCCTTCTTCCCATCCACTTTTCCCAAAAAGTCACTAGAATTCACCACGCTCTGAGACACTCCGTCCAAACAGAGACATAGATACATTACCGTCCACCCAAGTAAACTCATATCAATTTTCGAACGTGTGAATCCAGTCGTCTTGTCATCCGCCGAAGTCAATATTTCTTCCAATAGCTGCATGGTGCTTTCCAGAACGAAAGATTTCTGACCACTGAATAACATTTTCTGCCCCAGGTAAACTAATAACGTGAAAACCCTGCAATAAGACATTTGTAACACGAACATGTAAATTTTTCAATAAACACCTTGGACGCTTCAAGAATAAAATTTCGATTAAAAGAATAGAATTACCTATCCTGAGGAAACACGGAAGTGTTTGACGCACTGAATAGATTTTTAAGCGTAGTTGTAAGGAAAGTACCCCACCAGGGTTGGAATCCACAAACCCGAAGAAGTAAAGTACATGCAGCCAGCTGACACTGACCATTCTCCATGACACAAATATTCTGAAACAAATCTGCGCATGTAGACTGTGTCATGTTTGCATACAAAGGATAAGGAATCTGAAAAAGAAATCAATAAAATGTCACATTACATATTGTTGTTGTAAATAATATTCTCACCGCTTCTGCAACTTTAGTGGAAGACATAAAACTGATTCCTAGGAGAGACTCGATCAAGAATGAACTGAGAAGTCGAACTTTGTCACTAGAAATCTTTTGTAATAACGGCATTGGGTTTTCTAAATCCTGTACTTCTGCGTATGGTTCCAGTGAGCGTTGCAGGCGCGTAATGACATTTTTAGTAACATTTAGTTGCTGCTGTAGAGTTACACAGTCCTGAAAGATTTCAATGCTTAGACTTAGGTTAAAGTAAAACGTTGAAACCAACGATGGAATTTCTTACATGGTACGATGAAAGAATAATTTGATCAGTAGTCGAATTCAGTCCCAATTTACTCCGTTCCTTTCCCTTTGGCAAATAATAAGAGATATGGTCAATTGATGCGATTTCTGGTTTAGCTAGTGGTTCCAGTAATCTCTTCAATTTTCCGCAAGCCAGTTGATAGCGACATCCCAAATCTTCCAGAACATATCCAAGAACTGACAAATGAGCCTATCGTGAAACCAAAACTTAAATCATATTAATTTTTGTAAACAATTGAAAATAATCCATCGCTTATACCTGAATATTGGTCGGAGTAAGCATTGGTATGTCTAGTAGTGACTCTGATATTCCTATCTTCAAATCATTCGGTAACACCACACTATGACCGAAAAACATACCAAGTGGGATTTTACATTTCGTTGTGCCCATTCCGTAACGTCCAATTGTTGTGATCTAACAATACATTTGACGAATAAGTATTAACACGTTTAACTTCACACATATACTTAGTAGTCTTTGCCATATCCCGTGTAAAAGAAATTTTCTATTATAAAATATACTAATTGAATATAAATTGCTGTGCAAACTGATAGAACTTGTCAGACAGAATTTCAGCCTCAATAGATAATTTTCATACCTTTATATATCTGCAAATTGGAGGCGGTTGAAGATCACTGATTGCGAGAGATTTAACTCCAATGTCTGAAGCGACGACGAGTCGCTGCCCATCAATTTCTTCACGGTTGAGCCAAATATCAATGGACAAGGATGCGAGATCAGTGCAGGAGGGAATAATTAAGTCCGTAAGTAGAACTGGGCCAGCAAAATCCAAGACAACGTAACGACGAGCACCTGAGTGCATACGGTCTATAACAAGGGCCTGTTGAGGTGGAACGTACATCATTTGCTGCCACGGTGAGACAAGGAGACGAAGACTCTCATCACCTCGGCTGGATGTTGGAGCAGAAACTACGACGAGGGGTTTCTGCGCTTGTGCTGCTGCAGCAAGTTTTTTGTTGAATCCATACTTAGTGGGCGTATCTTGTGTTGCCGTTTTTTGATGATGCGGAGCCGGTGGCGGAGTGGACATCTGAAGGAAGTCATTGTATGAATGTTGGACAACATAAGGATTTATGGGGTTTCCAATGTAACCAGGGACGGTGAAATTATTCCCCGTGGCATCTGTAACTGTACTCTGGGCAAAGCTTGGCTCCTGGCTCTCGTGATTCGGCTGGAAGGTAATCATGTCAATGAGGTTGATATTCCCTTCGAGGAATTTCATGTCAGTAAAATAGTCGTAATAATTCTCCACATGGCCCAGCTTGATCGAATTTAATTTATCCTGAAAGTTTTGGAGCAACATCACTTGTTCCGCCTTACAAATAGACAATAATTTTATGTATCGAACCCAAATATACACTTTTGGAGCAAACCCTTACTTTTTCAGGCTCAGATTTTTTAGATCCCTCTCCAGTCGGCATGTTTGTAAATGGCTCCCAGTGCTGTGGCATAGGAAGTGGAGAGAAAGATGGCATAGCTCCTTAAATTCAAAAGGTTTATGCTAAATTTCGTCAGTTTAATGCAATAGATCTGAAAGCGACCTCACCTGAGTCGATCTTCTCAATTCTCGTTCCATCAGAAGATGCATGACATGAAAAGTGGAGTGGTTCTACTTCTAAAAGTCCATTGAGTTGTTGCTTGGGTGAGATTATACCCAATTTCTCCCTCCGAACAGGATTACCAAGCAGTAAATCCCGAAAATCTACGTCCTTCATTCCAGAGAGATGGACCAGATTAGAACCAAATTGAGATCCATTGCCATGCTCCGTCCCACAGAGTCCAGCATAGATCATTGGTTGATGCGTGTAAGCTTTCGCAAAAGGAGGTAGCTCAACGTCGAATAAATCCGGTTCAAATGGAGTTCCGTAAAGACCAAATCTGACGAAAACATTTCCACTGGTTAAGTTACGCCTTCTAAGGAAATTTTTTGAAAAATAGGAAAAGTCTAAACTTGCCTGGTCCTCAAGATTGCATGCAACGGATCAGTTCTGTTGAATAGTTCTTTTGATACACTACTCAACATTTCGAGCATTGACTCACTGGAAAGACTTGGATCAGCGATTCGGACACGATTTAGCAAGAGGAAAAACCATTGCAAGGCTCCTGCCGATGTACATGAGATAGAAAAGGGAAGAAGATTGAGGAAGCATTTCAGGAGAGATTGTAGAAAGGTTTTCCCTTCTTCTTGATTGTGGTAAATCTGTGCAACACTGACAAACAGAAAACAAATTTTAAATAAACTTGCGTCATTAAATTTTTTACTTTTGAGACTTACTCAATACAAAGTACGAGTAATTTGGAACATTTGTGTGCTGTTGAACGCTCAGCCTGTAGGATACATTTGAGAACGAGACCTCGAAGGTTGACTTGGACTGCTTCCACGAAATCCATTTGGTAGCGACTTCTTTCCAACTGAGGACCACAGAGTTTAATTGCTGCAATCCAGATCAACAAGTCCAAAGCAATGCTCTGAGCAGCATATGAGACCTCAGTTCCGCCAAAAGTGACAACTTGAAGTAGCCTTCGCACAAATTCCGGTGAAGTCAGCATCGCCTTCCTTTCAAGTCTATACAAAATTGTTCATCGTTGAAGACTTCCTTTGGGATTGTAACAGTTAACATATTCAATACAAAATCACTAACTCTGAATTTGGAAGAGACGATGGCTTGGTCTGACGAACAGTGATGGAAATTTCATGCAACCAGTCACAACCATCTAGGTCCTTTGGTTTGCCAGTGTCTTCTAAAAGAGTGGACCGATTGCTCATTTTGTGACTTACGCACAAGGTGTCCTTGAAACCGTGTGGTTGTGCGCTTTTCTTGAGTACTTTGGAAATAATGCTTATCGCTTCTGGTTTCTTGGAGCTGCTGCTCGATGTAGATTTCGACTTGGAGTGATCTCTTGATTTAGTGCTTTTTCTCCTGGTTGGTGAGGTCTGGTCCTTTGCCAATTTAATTTAGAAAAAAGTCACTATTGTCGATGACGGGTAAACTTTTACTCAACTCACCTCATTAGTTGCCTTTTCTTTCCCAAGAGATTTGGCTTTGATATGCAAGAAAAAATTTCGTCCTCTCGAAAGCAATAGAAGAGGACTGGTCATTACAAGTGTCCCATTCTGAGCAGAGAGATCCACATGAGTACTCAAATTCAGTGGCCCACAAACCACCTCTGCGTTGGCAAATTTTAGAAACTCCGTAGATCGGTTGGTTATTTGAGGACCAAAATCAATGCCTCTATCGACATGCAAAGCAGCTCCTCCCGAACTACGTTTGTTACATGAGTTCCTTGCCATATACAATGTAACATCAATTGGCGGTAGATTTGTACATCCCAGCTGGAATGAGAACTTGATGTCGAAGTGTCCCACATTTGCTGTTTTCGGAAATGTGATTTCAAACAAATGCTCCTTCTTTGAATCTCTGCAAAATAATTGTAATGTGATTTCAAACAAATGCTCCTTCTTTGAATCTCTGCAAAATAATTGTAATGTGATGAACAATAAATGCTTATTTCATCTACTGAAAGCTTTCCATAAACTGTGGCGGAGCTGACCCGCCACTTTGAGATTGAGACAGGGATTGCCACAAAAATTTGGTCTCTGGTGGGGTATGATCCCACGTCTTGGGTATTCCGTACCCAACGCACTGCCATTTGTGCTACAGAGCCTAGTTGGGCAATACTGTTTTCAATTTCAATACAACTCCGAAACTCTCCTTCCTGGTCAATGACCAGTGGTCATTCATTGCCAGGTAAGGAGTATACTGTCTCATTTAAGAGTACAGTAGTGGGGATTGAGTCTTATGCTCAAATCCCCACAAAACTTACTTGTTTCTCTGAAGTCTCCAAGAAATACTGGATTGGCTGAGATCCGACTCGTGATGTAGATGCTGAGGGTGTTTTCGTTCTTTCTGAGCCTGAATGATCCTTTGCCAACAAGAAGGAGCATTTACAGAAAAAGGAGTTTTTACAATTTCAAATTTTGTGAGTTGGAGCAGTTGCTGAAGAGACGCCGTGTTGAGGGGTTTGTTCAAAATGAGATCTGCATTGAGTGAAGCGGAAGTTCCTGTACTTATACCTGAGATCGATGCACTCTCCATCAGATTCTGGTTATCGTCGTCTGAATCAGTGAGTCCTGTATAGTACAAGTTGACAAAACCGTTCTCTGTCCCACACCACAGTCTTTCAATACCTGAAATAAAAAGTTAAAGAATGCACAACAAAAATTATGAATTCAGAAGTTCCAAATGTCACTTTAAATATAAAATAATAAATGGCCGCTTCACTAAAGAAAGAATTTAAAAAAATTTTTTTTTTTCACTTGTTTGTAATTTGTCGAAAAAGTAATAAAATTCATCGATTTTTTCTTTCTCTGAATTATTCAATGAATTATTAGAATTATTTATCCAGAAATTATTCGTTTGGCGGACCCTAGATTAAACTTACTAGAGCAGTAGGCAACAGACATGATTTTTGGATCTGTTGTTGCCTTGTAAATAAAAGACCGAAGAGACAAGTCAGCCAGACTGTAGATTTTAAGAGATCCGGAAGATAGGATACAAGCGATTGAAAGTTTCTCTGTATCACTTGGGACAAAGGAAGAGGCGACAGGGACATCACCCTCCTCTTCGATAACTTTCTTTGCAATCGGCTGAGGATCGAGACCCACAATGTTCGAGTCACATGTGACATTGTAAATGAGAATAGCACCATGAACTTTCCCCTCCTTCTTGCCACTCCCAGTCCCAACTATTGCAACCAATTTACTCCTGTCTGGAGTTGGCTCCAATTGTTTCAGTACACAATGTTGAACTTCTTGTGGAAGCAAGAGTTTCTGAACAATCACGACAGTAGTGTGCAGTTCAGCTTTGGGCTTTTCTGTAGCATTTTCTCCAATAGAGACACAAACGGTCTTGGCCGATGAAGCACTACTACCACCCGTTGGAACTGGGTCTATGAACACGCCCAAGAAAGAAGACTCTGAGATATTTGTGTCACTGAAGACTGTGATTGAGTCGGAGACCATGTCACTCTCAGAGAGCGTGTAAGGACCGAATAGCTCATCCTCAAACTGTGCAGATTCCTGTTTTGTTCCTGCAGCACACATTTATATTTTTGCAATTATTTCGACAATTCAATAAAATAATAAATTTTTAATAATCGAAGAAACAACTCCTGAACCTACCACTTCGTCCATCCATTTCAAATATTTCTGAACTGAAAACATTTTCCTCTGCGGTGAGTGTCGTGGGACTTAATCCATAAACCAAGATCCAAGAATTCAGCCACTCATCAGATCCTGATATTGTCTCACCCGCAACGACAATAGAAGGCGGGCAATGCCCAGATGAGATCAAAGCGACTCTGGATAGGTTAATTCTACTGCACACGTCCATACTTTCTAGGCGCTCTGAAGTACAAGAGTATGAAATGTCAAATTAAACCAAATCATCGTATAAGATAACATAGTAGTACCGTATCCCAAAATAATCAATTTCCTATAAACTGAGAAATACTCCTCCTTACTAGAATTCTTACATAATGTGAGAAACAATACATGCATACGTTTTAGAATAATGATCGAATATTTAAACAAACTAACCTCTTTGGTGTGTAATGGTACTTGATGGTTCATCATCCATCACCCATGCCTCCTCTGGCTTTATGTCAATGTCGCTGTACCCTGCAACTGCCAATGGCTCTGCATCTCGAAGATCTGCCAAAGATACTTCAAACTTGATTGCTTCCTAAGATTTGAAAATCAAATGTCATAAATTTTCTTTCTGGGAACTCGAAATCCAAGACTTACTTTTGCTTGTTTCAATGTATCCCAAACAATAACAATTCCACTTGAAAAACAAGAAGGAAAAGCATTTGGACATGATGATTTCCCTAAGATTGGAGATTCTCCAGTCAGAACATCCTTGATTACAAAAGACGGAGCTGTGGCATAAGTCAAAGTCAACGGTGCATTGTGCGTATGTTCTCCTCGAACAAAAGGACAAAATGGCGCATGCCGTTCGTGTTCAGACCTAAAACATAATTTCAGAGTCATTCACTCAGACGTTGTTCCACTACAAAAAATATGAATCATAAACAGTAAATTTTTATCACCATGGTTCATCCGTTGGCTCCCAGCTGACAAGACAAACACTACATGTAAAGCACATAGCCCGATCTTCACCGGTTGTACTTGGACTGTGATAGAATCCTGCCTGTGCCATTTTGACAGGATGTGCCCATCTAAAGTTAAGTTGAAGTTAAGTGGAATTTTACATAATTCAATATTTATCACATTACTTGTAATCTCTGTGAGGCCAATTTAAAAACGTATTCAATCGTGCAGATTCACTGAACATTTGACTTTTGTCAAGTCTTGATGGATCATCTGCATCCAGCGGAAGCAGAGCGTTGAGTCTTTCTAAAATGGATGACGCGATTGACAACTGAGGTGTGAATTGGTTTCTTTTCCATAACTCATTAACAACACCTTGAAGAGCTACTTTGAGCGATGAATGCCGAGACTCCAAATTGATTGTGTTCCACTAAAGAGTAATAATTTTTATTTTAAGTCCTTCCTAGATTGAATAATTATTTATCCTAAATGAATATAACATATCTGAGTCACCTTTTCACGTTTCACCGAACATGCAGACGAATCATTTTGAGAATCACTTTCCTTCCTTTTGTTTAAAACTGACTTCAAGTGTTTTATAAATTCAATGGTATCTCCATCCTGTCCTTTAATATCTTCAACAATTAATGACTGGTACAGTAACTCCGCCTAAAAGATCAGAATTGATTACAATGGTTATGTAAAACTCGTAGTGTCATAGTTTTACTTTGACCACACCTACGACATGACATACCTCTGTTTTATTCAACTCTATCTGAACTTTTTCAGTCGAGATTGAAATTGGAATTTGAAGAATTGAACCAAGGAGTAGTATTCCATTGTAGTCACTTCTGATTCCTATTCTGTTACTGGTAACTACAACCACACGGTCGTTTCCAACAGAAAAATCCCATCTTTCACCTGGATTAGCTAAGAACCAAGAGATATAAATAAGACTAATAATCTCAATCACAATACTACTCAAAAATCAAAAGATCATTAACTCGTAATTATTTAGTAAAAATTATAATCTTATTACAGTCAATTCCTCAATCCAGTGTACAAACATTAAGTAGCTGTTCGTATTTACCATTTTTAATTAGGAAAGTAATAAATATTTGAATTCATTCTCGTTTCATTTTACTTACCTATCTTCGCTTGGTACAAGATATCTCCTAAATTAGTATCCAATACAAAAATGATCCCATCTTCTATTCCAACAAGAATCACATTTAGTTTTTCATGATATTCCATTCGACATATCGATTTCCCAGGCATTATGGCAAATTGCCGTTCAAGTTTTAGACCGTGTCCGGTCATGGTGACAGTTTCTGGTAAAGTATTGATTGAATCACTGAGTCTTCCAAACTAGATACTTGAGAGATAATAAAGTTGGCGATGAAAAACAAGATCTCCCTGCTGTGGAGCCAAGATCAAGTTCAAGGACAGGCGACAGGAAGAGTACTAACAATTGATGACACGCCGAGACACAAGGAGAGAACAAAACAAATCAAAACGAAATAAAATTACAACTGGATGAATTTAAATAAAATTTCAAACTTTTTTTATCATTACTCTCACTTTCACTTTCACTTGACTATTATTTTTATTACTTTCACTGGCTCAGCCAAAACCCAGCAAGTCCAATCAGTCAACTTTTTATAATTGTGTCGCACGACTTTAAACTTCTAATGTAAAAGGACTCAATGAAAATTTACTAAAAAACACAACCACATTACCTGCCATGTTGCCACATCTTTTTATGTATTTTATGCTAGTCCAAGGCTCCTTAGGTTCTTCATTTGAAGGATATAACATAAATCCATTCTTGACCCTCAAATAAAATTTTTGGAAATTTTTTTTTGTAAATTTAACTAGATTTTTTTACTTTAATAATCAAGAGCCGCAGTCTCTGTTGTCGTTGTCAACGAATCTTGGGAATTTTACTATTAATTTTTCTAATAATGTTGAAATAACCTTTGGAATTAGCTAATGAGGTATGTCAGTTAGTCAAACACTTTGAGTACAAGACCTAACATTCACTTTTGGCCGTCGCGTAAAATTTTCCCAAAACATTTTCCAAATCTATGGAACAAAATTTTTCTTTTGCTGGATTTATTGGACGTGTGACTACAAGGAATATCTACGAGAAATATCTTTAAGTTAATCTCTATATAACCATGTCTTTAATCCTAGATACATTGAAGCCCTTACTCGAAATGCTAATTTGTTTTTGGTTTAATGAAGTTTCTCTTGCGCATTATTTGGTTTAAATCACAATCCACACTTGATGAAAGTTTACGACAGTGTCAAGGCAAGGTAGACCTCAATTTAGAGGTTGAAAATAGTGTTCTCCATGACTTCCAATCTGACCTGAGTCAGTCATTGAATCTGGGAGTCTTGACTCTTTAAATGTTGAGTGTCGACTCTGAGTCAGAGTCAGAGTCAAGACTCTGACTCCGGAGTCATGTAATACAAAATATTGAAAATCGGCAAGGACAATCTAAAATTAAAGTTTATTATTTATTTAAAAGTAATTGTAGATGAGAAAAAATTAAGGAAAATAATTCCGATATGCTCATTTGTGTATGTTGGAAAATAGTCGACTCTCATGCCTGGGAGTCGACTTTCACTTATGACTCTGACTCTCATACAAGAATTAGTAAGAGTCATCAAATGACTCACGACTCCTCAAAACACTGAGAGTTAGAGTCATGAGACTCAGAATCAGAGTCATGACTCCGAAGTAATGGAGAACACTAGGTGAAAACAAAAATATTGCAAAGATTGGAAATTTCCATACAAAACGATCTATTTTTTTTTAATTTTGTACTAAAACTGCTATCAAGCTCCCGGTTTCCTAAGAAACAAATTTCAGTGGAAGAGTAAAATGAGCATCACTAAGTTATGTTCGAAGTTTGTGCAAATAAACTTTTCGGTAATATAAATTTACATTTAGAAAATTAATTTACTCATCAATGATAAATTTACACACAAAACTCTTGACGCCAACTGTTATTGAACCGATGTTGGACTAATTAATTATTTAAGTTGTCTTTAAATTGTCGACTTGGCAACTCTGTCATTTATATGATCAGTCCAGAATCGAATCGTCGCTCTGGGGTGTGTGCCAACTCTATACCCAGCGCACGCCGATCACGCCAATGATTTGTGTCATCGTCGGCGTGAGTCAGGTAACAATTGAAGACGGATATAATATGGCTCTAATAGAAATCAAAGAGGAAGGTCGCTCGAAGTTTCGCTCTCTTGATTTTAATTACACTCATTGGCTACATACTCAATTGTAGTAAAATTCCTAATAGTTCTAATTGAGTTTCTGTCAATCTTCTTCCTGTACATTCCTGTTCATATTGATCCTGTTACTATAATACCTTGCTCCTGTTCATCACTACTAACAATTTATTCCTGTTTACACTGACCTACTCCTGTCATCACCACTGGCAACTACTCCTAACCACTGCTTCTTCTCCTGTTCCTGATCCGTTTCATAATAAGAAAATTGTTCCTGTGGTTTCTTGCCACTTACTGAATCTATCTCAAAGTCTTATTCTCTGTTCCTGTGTATAAACAATATCCCAATACGAGTCCCTTTGTCTTCACTTTGGATACGAACAATGGAATACCAGACAAGAAATTTATCCGTTCATTTGCTTAAAATATGCTTGAATCACCTTATCTACTGGGTGTCTTATAGTTCGCTAAATAATTTGAATGACATGTTGCCTTTTTTTCATTGGTACACCAACTACAGGACACTAGTATAGCTAAAACCAAGTAAGTATGGAGTAGCAGCGATAATCTCATAGGTACACTAAACATTACTGTGTGGTAAAATATGTGTCAAAGCTTTAACTTATTAAGAAATGTGTGCCTTAGGTCCGATAGTTTTACTTCAGCATAAAAGATGTGTGGGGCACAACAGATAAGTCTGAGTTTGACTAATTCGCGTGTTTCAGATTGTTCGAGCGCCGATCGTACTTTCGGCAGTGTTGTACGTCGAAATTTTGATTTGGTCGAGGCTCACGAAACGTCGACTTTCATTTCGGCTCCTCTGGATTGAGTTCATTGGCGCACACCTCTACGTCGCCCACTATTATCATGGAATTAATTATGTATGTGCCGCCAAAGTATCAAGTGTGATAGTTTAGATTATAATTCTCAAATCGACAGATTATTAAATATTAGGATTCGGACTAAACAGCACAGACATCACCCTTAGACATGGGTTTAGTTAGCAGGGATACCGCATATCTGTCACTGTCCTTATTCGATATTATATGTTATAATAATATCAAACATAATTCTGATATGCTTGGTCTAGTGCGTCTCAGAATTGAATCCAGCAAACTTGATTTTTCAATAAATCACTTTTGATTCTTTGATCTAAGAGAATGGATTTTATTTTTATTTTCAACGTTCTTCCATGAACAAGTATAATTTAGAAAAAATTTATGTATAAAACTAGGTTCGACATAATTAAAAGACGGACTTCTCATGGACTGCTTTAGATTAGTTAGAAAGCAATTCAAAACAAAACCTGATAGAAAACAATTACGTAAAACTGATTTTTTTTCAAATGCTGGATGAAAGGTTTAGATTTTTTAAATTTCAAATTTCCTTGGAATGTAAATTACCATTATACAAAGCAGAATAAAGAGGAAATCAACCATAATAGCGCCTACACTTCTCCGCCATGCAATATTTTGTGAGAATTTTAAGAACAAATTTAACCAATATCGAGAGCCGAAGAGTCATAGCTCCCTAGAATTGGGAGTTGGCTCTGGCTCCCAGAGGTAGAAGAAGCCAGAGCCACACAATGGCTCTGGTTCCCAATTGTTTGTTAGCCGAGTACAGTTAGAGCCATAGAACCACACCGAGTCAGAGCCATAGAGCCAACTCCGAGTGAGACCCATGGAGTCAACTTCGAATCAGAGCCATATAAGGCCAACTCCGAGGCAGAGCCATAGAGCCAACTTCGAGTCAGAGCCATATAGAGCCAACTCCGAGGCAGAGTCATAGAGCCAACTTCGAGTCAGAGCCATATAGAACCAACTCCGAACCAGAACCATAGAATCAACTTCGAGTAAGAGCCATATAGAGCCAACTCCGGGTCAGAGCCATAGAGCCAATTCGGGAGCCAGAGCCAAGGAGAATGCGCCTAACAAGCTGTAAACATGACTGTAAGAGTGGGCTGAGTGCTCTCGAAGCCCAACTCTGTATTAAGTAGGGGGTGAGTGTGCTTTTCAAACCACCACCGGATTATTATTGTTTACTTTTCATTCAGCTGTTAAAATTAAGGGTTTTGCTCTTTTTGGTGTTCTTCGGGATTCGGGAAATAATATTTTTTTTTTCAATTTTCATATTTAATGTAAGTTTGGAATAATGAATAGGGAGTATAATGGTGTCCTTAATACCACCGATCGAGTGTTACAAGTTTCTGACTTAAGTTTACGTGAATGGAGTCCGCAGATGAACTTGCTAAGCAAAATTCCAGAGAAAGCACAAAGAGGATTCATTACTGTCAATTTACAACTAACTTGTATTGGAGTTATTTCAGATTACATTGCTATTGGGACAAATGTCGGATTAATTTATTGGTACAACAGAAAACAAGACAACCTGGAGAGGCTGAAGTTGGAGGTAAAAAGGACACTCGACATGAATTCTATTCGTTTTTATTTGAGAGAGCTCAAATTGAAGAACATTTGTATAATTTCAGGGTAGCAGCATGAACCCAATAACTTGTATAAATGTAGTTTCCTGTGAAAATTACATGATTGCTGCCGGTAATCGTGATGGACTTATCACAATTTTCCAAATACCAAAAATTAGAGATAATGAGGTAATAACCAATGGAGGAAGCTTCGGGAAACTTTTAAAAGCTTTGAATTAACCAGGATCACTGGTTATAATTCCTTCAGGTTCGGATATTTACAGTGAAGGATGTACACAATGGACTGATCACTACTGTCAGTTGGAGTTCTAATGGGATGAGCCTATTCAGCGGAGATATTTCAGGCAACGTAGCGATGACAGAAATTGATTTTTGCTCAGTACGTTATCATTTTAAAATTATGTTGTCATTTTAACATTTGGTGATAGGTTTAATTTTTACAGGGCATAAGTAAATCATCAAAGATATTGAATGAAGAGCACGAAATTGTACAACTAAGTTACCTTCATCAAAACCTGTTAATATCTTCTACTCTTAGAACCATTATTTACTCAAACAAGACAAAGCTTATTACAAAGTTGGGGACACAGGACAGAAAAATTTCAGGAACATTTGGTGGAATATTTGCTGCGGGTTTATGGAGTAAAAATCTGAAAATATATGCAGCCAGACCAGGATTACGGCTGTGGGTCGTTGATCTTGAAGGTTCTGTTCAGAATACTCTAATTTTTAGAGTAAGTACCTAGAAAGTTTTCGATATTTCTAAGGAATTCATTAATTTTTGTATCTTTTTTAAGGATTTGATAAAAAAATCCCATCCGTCTATTCCATTAATTAATCGTGCGAGGCCTGAAGTTGAAGAAAAGAATCTCTTACTAGAAAAGCAGTTTGGGACTTTATTCAATTTTATGGGAAAATATTTAGTTACTTGGCATAACAACATACTCTACGTCCTTGATCCGGTGGAAGCAAAAGTTCTCTATTCTTGTTCACAACTGACATCTATTTTGTCTGTAGATGTTCACAAAGATGAAATTTTTATAGTGGAGACAAGTAGAAACATTGTCCGTATAGCTCCAAAGCATGAAGAAATTATTCCAGAAATTCATTCTAAGGTCAATATCGAGAGCACCACCCCTTCCACCTCGGATTTTAAGATAGCAGAACAACCGCTTAGTTTTATTGCGTCGAAGATCAAAGAAACATCCCGAGCATTGCCCAAGCTCAACTCCACTTTTCTGACTACAATGAGGAATGTCCTGGAGGCAGATCTTAGCATTCAAGAAGGTCAATTGCCAAATGAAATTCCAGTCAAGCCACCCAACTTACCCGATGCAATTATTCCAAATGAGAACCAAATTTCACCTGAACTTCAGCAGTCGAATTTTGAGGAAATTGAAAAATTTGATAAAATTTCTAAGCACTCTTACCAAGAAGTCCTTCTAACGCAATTTAGACCAGAGAAGAAGTCGAAGAAAAGAAATCGAGACGCCATGTCCGACTCAATTAGTCTCAGTAGTCAAGGTTCCAACAATTCCGAAGGATTAGGGGATTCACCTGAAAAGGATCTGAAGTTGCCCAATCCGCTTCCATCCGCAATTCCCCAAGTAGGAAAGTTTGAAACTGTAGTGTCACCAACAGCACTGAGGTCAAAGGAAGAGATGCTAGCGAAACTACTCAATTGGAACGAACTCTTGCCAAGTTTTCAACAAGATCACCTGGATAGAAGAGATTCGAATACTTCGGCTCAAGACATATCTAAATGGTCAACAAGTTCAACTGACGACACAGTTGGTCCTCTTATTAGCATGCACGACACTGACGATCTCACTGAGAGCTCCATGACTCCAACTTTCGAGAATGAGCTATCCCCTACCTCATCTTGTGCTCTTTCTCAGACAGAAGCAGATATTTCTTTATCTTTTCAAAAGCAAAGAAGCATTCCGTTAGTTCATGATTCTGATATTAATGAAATAGAAGACTTTTCAGGAATATACGATGGCAACTGTCATACACAACCTTTAGTGAATTCTTTGGACTTTTTCGGTCCTCCTTCTGGCAGTAGCAATGTCACTCTCACTGAATGTATCATAAATTCAAATTCAGAACCTCATGAAGATACTTCAGGTATAGAACTCCAGTCAATCGCAATTAATCTTCCTATCCAGGATATGTCAGTGCAAGGAATTTTGCTGAATGACGATTCCTGGACACAGTACGAGTTACCATCATCAGTTACCATTATTACTTCGTGTGAGAAGTATCTCATATGTATCAATTCGCAACACATCGTTTTCTACACAAGCCTAGTAGGTCTACGAGAACTTCGGCTTTGCTGGATCAAAGCCACTTTCCAAGCAATACAGTTCTCCTGCTCCCCAGACGAATCTATTGTTTGGAGAATTGATCCTACAGGAACACTTTTTATGAAGACTTCATCTAATGAAGTATTTTCTGAAAAAAATTGGGAAGTGATTTGTGATAAGGTCAAATATGCTGCGTTAGGCATAACAATAGGATTCATCATCAAGACTGATCATTCTCTACATGCTTGCCAATTTGCAGATGATGTTGATATGGCGTTTTCTTTCGTACCTCTACCCTTTTCTTCAACGTTAAGCTCTATACATATTCTAGAGGACTCTATCTGGGGCCTTGGAAACGATGGGAGAATATTCTACAGGACAGGGGTCACGACTGAAACTCCATATGGTGAATTATGGAACGAACTCCGCCTGGGTGTGCTTCCTATAGCTTCCTTGTCCTTGGGCCCTCAAGGTTCAGTGTGGACCGCTGATGTTCACAATCATATTCGTTTCATCAATGGATTTCGACGAATGTATCCTGGATGGAAATACAACGTCTGGAATGTGATGATCAGTGATGACTTAATACCATCTACTGGAAATGCTCAACGCAGTTCTCTTAGTCACTGGAAACAAAAGTTGACGGAACCTTTTCGATGGGCCCAGCAGTTGGGTTCCAATAATACTACTCTTGTTGGTTCACTTCCGCTTCTCACAAGTAGTCACTCAATGGTTGCTTTCGCGATACAGGGCGAGACGTCAGTTTTTATCAACAGCACATGTGTTTCCGGTAAGAAAAAAAAACACAAAGGCCAACTATGTGTCGAATCTTACAATGCAATCTGTTTTTCTTATTGCAAATAAGGTCACAGATGGGAACACGTAACAATCGACAGTGGAATAAAAACTTGGAAATGGAACGGGGTCTACGCTGGAAGTATTTATAATGATCACGGATTTCTTTGGTTAGAGGAAATAAAAGGAAAGCTTTTCTACCTCCAAGCTGGAAAAGGAGCACTTCAAGTATCTTTGAATTACTTTTTTTCTTTTGGAGTAATTTATGCTGATTTTAAGTTTTTATTGACTTTTGTAGCCATTAGACACACCTTGTGCTAATATTGCTCATATCGCAACTGCTCCAGAGTCGATTTGGGTACTGGATGATCGGGGTACAATTTACGCGAGATGTAACATCAACTCAGCTAATGAGCTTGGAAATGGTTGGGACAAAATGGAGTTCTCTCCTTTGTCAGGTATTTTATAGTTATTCAAAGACAAGATTGGAGATTAATATGATCTTTACATGACAGATGGCCTGAAAATTGTTCACATGTCATGTGGTTCTGAAACCGCATGGAGCTGTGATAACAAAGGTGGCGTATACATTCGAACAGGCACCTTAGATCCACCAAGTTCAACAGACATTTCACCTGCATGGATTCACGTGGATGGATCACCTAGCTATAGTTTGGATGCTATTTTTACAAAAGTAACGAAACAAATTCTCCAAATATGGTGGAAATATCATGGTGCGTCTTTGAATTTAACTCAACTATTTTGATTCTTCTGATTAGGTATACGTTGGGCCGACTGATCGAATTGTCTGGGCATTGGATAGTCGTGGAAGCATTTACGCAAGAGAAGCTGTTTATCCAGATTTCCTGATTGGTACCGCTTGGGTTTTGGTTCCGTCTGTAGAGGCTGTCCACTTGGCCATAAGGTTTAATATAGAATTTTAATTTTATAATTAACGTCTAGTTACCAACTTTGCGTTTGTCATTGTATTCTAGTGAGTTATCCGTTTGGGCACTTTCTGGAAACGGAGACATATTTAGGCGGTGTGGAATTTCCAATACAAATTTTGTAGGAACTTCTTGGAAACGGATCCCTGGTTCTGCAAAAGCTCTCACAGGTATACTGTCTTTGAGTAATAAAACTAAAATTTATGAAATTATTACCAACTTTGTAACTCAATAGTGTCTGTATGTGATGAAGTTTGGACTTTGGATACTTCTGGCTGCTTACTCAAACATTCCATGGAACAACTCTTTCTCTCATCCAAAATTAGTTCAGTTGAAACAAGTTATGAAGATGAAGAAGGTTCCACAGACTGGGAGATTGTAGGATGACATTGGCTAATCCTTCCGCAAGTGCTTTCGGCTTTATCTTTCGCATATAGAAATAACCCACGCTTCTTCATCGCGCTTTTAGAGAAATTAATTTTATTGAAATCTTACGCTGGCACAATAATCTATCTTCTGTTAGGGCAAGGAACTGAAATAAATGTGAGTAAAATGACAAACAAGCGGAAATTTTACAAAACAAACTGTGATATAATAGGCGTATTATCTACAAAAACTCAAGTTTCACGAAACATGTTTCAGATTATTACACATTTTTCCCTTAACCAAAATTGACCGATAAGAACCGGAAAACATTACCAACCACCTCTCTCATCAAAACCCAATGGTTGCTAATCTCCATTCTCCACCTTGTCTGGTATATATAGCATAGCACACACTTCATTCACTTGAGACAAAGTTATGGCAAAAAGTATTTTAGCCAATTTATTAATTGAAACAGTATTGTCGGAAACAGACGCACGGCAGTGGTCAAAAAAGTAGAAGATTATAAAGATTTATATAATACTATAAAGACGCCTCCTTATTTTAGTTTAAAAATTTTGAGATTATGACGACGCCAAGATCACTGATATGGTTGCCCCTACTCTTCATTTTCAGGTAAATGGTTACTATTTTGCGTCATTGTCTTAAAATTTATATCAAAGTGTTTTTATTTTCATAGTATCTCAGTCCCAGCGAAAGGCCACGAGCATGAGAAGGATTTTCCAGAGAAGGATATAGACTTTAACGAAATTAAATTCACACAATTATGGGGGTTTAGTTCATGTCTCCAGTATAAAGACGGGTTCCATGAAAATCAAATCTGTCGGTATGAAGATCAGCCCAGTATATTTACTGTCCATGGGATTTGGCCAACAGCAACCGGTACTTCTGGTCCTAATTTTTGTCACAAGATCAAGTTTGATGAAAGTATCATTGAACCAATTGAATCACAGCTCAATCGCTACTGGTACGAAATCAGTGTAACAAGGAATCCTAAGGAATTTTGGTCTCATGAATGGGTCAAGCATGGTAGTTGTGCTATGGTTCTACCAGAATTTTCTTCTGAACTTCTCTACTTTGAAGCGGGATTAGACTGGAGAAAAAAATACGATTTGTAAGTCAGTTGTCATTTTGAAATTTTTCATTTTTTTTTCTTCTGAGATTCTAATGTAATATTTGTTCATCTTTTTGTTTCAGATACTCGGTGCTCAAGGAAAACGGAATCATTCCGCAGAGTGAAGGAAAGGGATACTTAGCTGTTGAATTGATTGACGCATTTCGGAAAGGTCTTGGAGTTACTCCATATATTCAATGTTTTCATAGGACGAACGTGAGTAGAGAGCCAATTATTTTCTATTGGTTTTGAATTTCCTTAAAACGGTAATTTAACACCCAGGGAGATGTTCATCTGCTTGCTGTCGAAATCTGCGTGGATCGTAATTTGAGACCCATTGATTGTTCAACTCATGATACAAGACATATGGATCTGGACAGTGTTCTTCCTTGTCCACATGACCATCAGATCCTCTATCAGGACAACGTCCCACTAGTCAAACAAGAACTTTAAATTCGTTTATCATTACAATATGTTTAAAAGCTTTATCTTGTTTTCAAATCTCACTTTTTAATTATTGTTGATGATTTAGTCCAAAGATCCTACTTCTCATCAATTGAAGTCCAGGGTCCTATGCCACAATCACTGACATTTTGACGGTGACATTTTGACATTGACAGAAATGCTAAAATAACGCGCCACGAAAAAAATGTCATATTCAAGGATTTTTGACACTTGTAAAAATTTTCTGACATTTTTATGTCAAATATAGTAAATATATTCGGTTTATTCTAAATTTTTCTTTGAAACCAAAATCAGTGGATGGGATGAAATTCATTCTTACTTTGTACTCTTTTTTTAGTGGACGAAGCACTACGTCAATATCTTCACTGTCGCTGCTACTAGAGTCGCTGACATCAAACTTAGCCATAAGTCAACAATTTTTATACAAAAGATTTACTTTTCCAAAACGGACAGACCTAAATCCCTCTGTCAAATATTTATGACATTTTTGACAAATATAAGTCAATGTCGCACAGACGAAAAAAA
>NIPM01000226.1:77974-96348 GCA_002738285.1 Holacanthella duospinosa | reverse complement strand
AAAAAAAGTCAATGACATTTACTTGTAAAATGTCAAATTCTCCCTGTCGAATGTCGAAATTCATCTGTCACTGTCATATGTCACTACCATCTTTGTGGCGTGATATTTTGTGTAAATTGTTGACAAATATCTGTGTATGTCAATATGTCAATATGTCATTTGATTGTGGCATAGGACCCAGGTGTCTTATTTATATGCATGTTTATGTAATGGTTAAACGATTAGAAGGTACGTTTTATTGATAAAAATTTCAAAAATACCGAAAAAAAAAAAAATTTTTTTTAACTCACTATTGATTTTTGATAGAGTTCTTCTATTTCAGACCCTGACATGTGTAAAACATTTCTAAGCACTTCCCTTGTATGCTGTCCAAGTTCAGGGGGTGGAAGCCTGACTGTATTTTGTGCTAAACTGTACTTGACAGCAGGACCTACTACTTTGTATGATCCAATTTCTTGAACTAATTCACTTGCCTTAACCTGTGGGTCACTGAACACTTCTTGGATGTTGTTAACTGGTCCATACGGAAATTTAGATAGTTTGAATTCTTCTGTCCATTCGGCACAAGTCTTTGTCTTAATTTGATTAGCAAGTATCCCAATTAGTTCTTCCCGATACTCTACTCGTAGAGCATTTGTTGAATATTTCTCAGTTGTTTTAAGATGAGGTAGTCCCACAACTTCACACATTTCATGGAAAAGTTCATTACTCCCTGCTCCTATTGTCATCCATCTATCATCCTTTGTCCGAAAAGCTTCGTAAGGAACAATACTCTCATGTGCAGTACCCCATCGCTTAGCCTCAACTCCACCATTGAGGTAGTTAGAGGCTAAATTCACAAGACAAGAGACTTGGGTTGAGAGGAGATTCGATTCAATTTTTTGACCCCTATTTGTCTATGTAATAGAATTATTAAACTTATTTTTTTTTATAAAAATGATTAAATTATTAATGAAATGATTATGTACTGATTGTCGTTGGATAAGTGCTGCCATAATTCCACCATGGAGATATAACCCAGTTGCCAAATCAGTCATAGCTACTCCAACTTTACACGGTTCTCCGTCACGTGTTCCTGTAATATGAAGGAGTCCACCAATAGAAGCAGCAATCACGTCATACCCACCTAAACAACACAAACTAACATAAAATGTGAAAATATTCAGAAAATAAAATTAATGATAGAATTTTTAGATAAATACCTCTAGTTGCATAAGGACCAGTGGATCCATATCCCGAAACAGAACAGTATATAAGGCGTGGATTAACTTTTTGGAGATCAGTGTAACCCAGTCCTAATTTTTCCATTGTACCCGGAACAAAATTTTCTACCAGAACATCCGACTTCTGAGCCAATTGATATAAAAGATCCTTCCCTTTTTTTAGGTCAATTGTAATACTCTGCTTGTTCCGATTTACAGCGACAAAGTAACAAGATAATCCAGTACTGGTCTTTGGTGGTAGCCAATTACGAGTTTCATCTCCAGTACCTGGCTTTTCAACTAACCATGAAATGACAAAAAATAGTGATGCTAAATATGACATATTTTTTTAAACAAGAATTGGACAGGATGTACACGATACACCATGAGACCATGACCATACCTTTGATTATTTCTGCTCCAAGATCTCCTAACAACATTGTACAGAATGGTCCAGCGAGTATCCTACTCAAGTCCAATATTCTAATTCCCTTGAGTGGACTTAGATTTTTTGACGTTTGCGTCTCTTCATCAGGAGGATTTTGTACATTTGTTGCTAAACATCTCCTCCATTCTGTATAATGAAATAATAATCAGGACCGTCTAAAAATAAATTTTGAAAAACTTACGAAAATGTTGTTGGTGATGAATTAGAAAGAAATTTCTCAAACTAAATAACTTTGATTTCATTTTTAATAAGACTAAAAANTTTGCGTCTCTTCATCAGGAGGATTTTGTACATTTGTTGCTAAACATCTCCTCCATTCTGTACAATGAATTTAAATAATAATCAGGACCGTCTAAAAATAAATTTTGAAAAACTTACGAAAATGTTGTTGGTGATGAATTAGAAAGAAATTTCTCAAACTAAATAACTTTGATTTCATTTTTAATAAGACTAAAAATTAATTCAACAAAATTAATTCAGTAGAATTCAAACTCCCAAAAGTGAAAGAGTATCACGTGGGACTCGGCACAAGTTTGAGCTTAAGATTATAATATACCTGGGATGTTACACAAACACCGGTCTGAATTATCCAAGTAAAATTAAAATAATCTAAAAATACCAACTCAAATGAACTAATGTGTATAAGGTAACTCAAATATACTCAAGGTTGAACTTGAACTCTTGAAAATAATAAATTGACAAAAGCATTAGAATTCTTGTTAATTTGTATCCTAAGGATGAAACCAGACACACAAAAAAAATTCCAGTTCAATTGAAGGTGAAGGTCATTTAGTTTATGTAATCTTATCATCTTTTGTTGTTTGATGTTGAAACATCTGCCAGTAGTATTTGTAATAATAATAATTATATTTTATACAAAAGTNAGAATTCTTGTTAATTTGTATCCTAAGGATGAAACCAGACACACAAAAAAAAATTCCAGTTCAATTGAAGGTGAAGGTCATTTAGTTTATGTAATCTTATCTTTTGTTGTTTGATGTTGAAACATCTGCCAGTAGTATTTGTAATAATAATAATTATATTTTATACAAAAGTCTAAATACTATTAGACTAACATATTTTGAAGTTTGTCAATTAATCTTTCAATTTACTGAGTAGTTTCAAAATATGAAGAAAGATATCCTTCTACGACAATTGTTTCAAAAAATAAGAAAAAATATTTCAAATCAGTATCCAGAAAGTATTGAAGCAAGTAGACAGTGTCCCTACCAATTAACTTTTCAAAACTCAACGAGTGTAAAGAATGCTCAAATTAGTAGTGAAATAAATACTGGACCATTGAAGAAGAATACTGAAAAAGAAAAAGATAAATTTCTTTCTGCAAAACCTTACTCTGAAGTACCAAAACCAAAAGGGTTTCCATTTATTGGTACGGTCCTGCACTATATTTGGAATGGAGGTGGGAAATACCTCCATGAGTATGTTCTAAACCGTCATCGACAACTTGGCCCCATCTATAAAGAAAAGTACAGTACTGAACCGTTTGAGGTTTTATTTATTGGAGATATTGAAGGTACACGAGATGTCTACAAAAATGAAGGAAAAACACCACTCTCGTTTGTCATTGGAGGAGAACAGTTGTATATTAAATTGCGTGGGATGAAACGAGGACTTTTATTTAATCAAGGAGAAGAATGGCTTCAATTACGCAGGCCTATGAATCAATTACTCCTCAAACGAAATGACTACTACGACCGATTTGATTTGACATCACAACTCATTGAAGAGTATCTTCAAAAATGGTGGGAATCTGCAAATGAAAATGGTGGACGAGTCTTTGATTTTGAAAAAAAAATTAATGAAATTGGTATTGACAGTTTTGGAGCTTTTGCATTTGGTGATAGGTTTCAAACTCATCGACAAGTGATTGAAAAAGATGGTAATGGATTTTATCAAATGACAAAAGACTACTGGGAAGCAAACATGGTGATGCAGCTTATACCTCCAATTTTGGCACACAAATTCAAACTTCCTGTGTGGTCTAGATTTGAAACTGCTATATCGAATATGTTAGCTATTGGTAGAAAATGGACAGAATTAGCCAAGGAAGACATAGCTTCGAATATGGATGGTCATGGTTTCTTACATTTGATGCTCAAGGAATATGATACTCCAGAAGGAAGTATTGTTTGTCGCATATTCTCAGATTTTGTGGCAGCATTGGAAAGTGAGACAACTATGATTCAATGGATTATTTATGTAATGGGTAGAAATCCTATCGCTCAAGATAAAGTTTTAGAAGAGTTACAAGCGGTAGGGAAACTTGATGAATCACTAACATGGCGACAAGTGGATGGAATGCCTTACCTTACAGCTTGTATCAAAGAATCATTAAGAATGTATCCATCCAATTGTTTCACTGTTCGTATCCTTCCTGAAGAATCGTTAGTTAAAGGTTATCGTATCCCAGCAGGGACAATAGCAGCAGTGGCTCTTATGTCTTCACAAAGGGATCCATCAATTTTTCCAAATCCTGACCGATTTTGGCCAGAAAGATGGTTTCGAAGTGATGTCGTGTCATCTTTAGGGTCAGAAAGTGGAGCCATTGTTGGGAAGTATCTTGGAGTTAATGGGTGTCAACCATATTTACCATTCGCATGGGGTTCCGCACGTGGATGTATTTTTCGAAAAATATCAACAAAACGAATGACACTATTCTTAGCTAATTTGGTCAAGACTTACTCTTTCACCACCAAGGAGGTCAAACCAGTCATGAGGTCCCTTATGATTCCTGACAAGGACATGAATCTAAACATTACGAAGAGGAACCTTATAAGTGACAAACATTAGCTATTTATTAATTTCAGTAATAAAAATATCCTTTACCACAAACAAAGTATTAATTAAGAATTGCTCAACATTAAACTCAATGTATAAGGTAAAATTTCGTGTTAATTAATAGTTATCATTAAAGCTGAAACCACGATTTATAAATCTCTATTTTCACTTTACTAAAAATTTCTTAGAAATAAATAATTTGATACCTAATTTGTGGAAATTGGATTACTTAAAAAAATAAATAACCAACGATTATGCGATGTGATCTGTATAACGACTATTTTCTTTAAAAAAAAAGCAATAATAATTATTTATTAACAATTTACAAAAAAAACGCCAACAGCACCCGGGGTTCCCAGGCGGTCACCCATCCAAGTACTAACCGGGCCCGACGTTGCTNATCAATCCGTGAAATTTTCCGGCAGCTTTTCCGGGACGGATCGCATTTCCGTAGACTATAAATGTACCTTAACCAGGCCATGTGGAATACCCTCAATATCTATTTATTATTGATAATACTTAATAATATACCTCGTACAATGTAGGTACGAATGGTTTATATACCCATATTCTGTCCGTCCGTCCATCAGCTGCTGTTTCCATCATGATTCATGATAATTTGAGTTAGATTGATAGGTACCTGAATCTGTCTATTCGGACTGAGTTATTGGAATTAGATATCACTATTTTTGGAGCCAATTTAATAAATTATTGTTGATGAATGGAAGATCAATTGAGTATTATTGTTATTATTAATTATTGTTGCCAGTATGTCAACGGTTAAGTCAGGTTGGCTTCGGGTTTAGTTTCATTCTCACTTTCTCTCCAGTAGTGCCCTTCACTTGACTGAGAGTCATGTCATATCTAGGATGAGTAGGTTGTCAAATATCATCGTGAAATCGAACCATCAGTCATTTCATTATGCAAGAAAAAACCCTACCAAACTTTGATAATTGTTTATCGAGANGTATTATTGTTATTATTAATTATTGTTGCCAGTATGTCAACGGTTAAGTCAGGTTGGCTTCGGGTTTAGTTTCATTCTCACTTTCTCTCCAGTGCCCTTCACTTGACTGAGAGTCATGTCATATCTAGGATGAGTAGGTTGTCAAATATCTTCGTGAAATCGAACCATCAGTCATTTCATTATGCAAGAAAAAACCCTACCAAACTTTGATAATTGTTTATCGAGAAAAAAATCACATGAATATTGGTTGAAATGGCGAAATGGCAGTAAAACATAGCGAGATTGCGATTTCTGGCAAAACACAACAATGTTCAATATTCTAATGAGTAGTACTAAACTTATTACACACAAAAATTGAATAATTATCCAGACATATGTAATAGTCAAATTTTCTGGAGCAATAAGAGAAAACGTTTATAGCAGTTATTCCCGGGAGTCTCCAAAAGAAGCGGTAAACTTCAATTTATAGTTTTAGAAATTTTTTTTTATTTTTTTATTTCTAATTCGATTTTCATCTCGGCGAGAACGGAGAATGCAAGTAGATTAAATTGTTATGCTTATAAAAATGTTCAAGGTGTACTAAACTTTACATTGTTATTAAATATATTGTAGGGTGCGCCAATATTGAAATTTGAAATTTTTATCTTCTGTTTGGTTTGATCAATTCAATTGTTCGATTTTCAGTCGTTTGAAAGACACCCTACATACCCTAATAATATGGCCAACGGGAGGGAAGGTGAAAGATGTTGGCCAAGAATATTAATTGAAGAAAAATGTAAGGATTAGTGTTCTCCATGACNGTCGAGAACGGAGAATGCAAGTACCTAGATTAAATTGTTATGCTTATAAAAATGTTCAAGGTGTACTAAACTTTACATTGTTATTAAATATATTGTAGGGTGCGCCAATATTGAAATTTGAAATTTTTATCTTCTGTTTGGTTTGATCAATTCAATTGTTCGATTTTCAGTCGTTTGAAAGACACCCTACATACCCTAATAATATGGCCAACGGGAGGGAAGGTGAAAGATGTTGGCCAAGAATATTAATTGAAGAAAAATGTAAGGATTAGTGTTCTCCATGACTCTGACTCCGGAGTCATGACTCTGACTCTGACTCTGACTCTCATGACTCTGACTCCCAGGGTTTTTGGGAGTCGGGAGTCATTTGATGACTCTGACTCCAAGGGTTTTGGGAGTCAGAGTCATGACTCTGGGAGTCGACTCCCAGACTTGGGAGTCATGACTCTTTTGAAACATGCGCACATGGGCATATGGGACTATTTTTTAACAAAATTTACGCGCAAATATTATTTGGATAGTTATTTTTACAAAGAAATATTTAAAACAAGTTACGAATTGTTTCTTTAACCTGATNTTAAATATTATTATTATTATTATTATTATTATTATTTTTAAATATTATTTGGATAGTTATTTTTACAAAGAAATATTTAAAACAAGTTACGAATTGTTTCTTTAACCTGATGAAAGTGGCTTTTTTAGTTTCTTGTTGTCCAGGAAACTTAGAAAATTAGCAAACTTAGAAACAAAGAAACTAAATGTATAAAAAAAATTCAATTTCAGACCCGATTTTTCATTTTTGTATTATGTGACTCCGGAGTCGAGAGTCATGACTCTGACTCTGACTCAGAGTCGACTCCCAAAATTCAAGGAGTCAGAGTCATGACTCCGAGAGTCGACTCCCAACATTTAGAGTCAAGAGTCATGACTCAGAGTCAATGACTCTGACTCCGGCCAAACTGGGAGTCATGGAGAACACTAGTAAGGATCAAGATCACTTCACTATGCATTATGTAATTTTGTAGAGATTTAGGTTTAATTCTATTTTATTTTATCGGGATTTGGGGTGATTAGGTCTAGGTGTAGTATTAAAGAGGTTCTATAGTATCTACTTCATCCTATTTCGATTTGATTGGGTAAAGTTCATTGTCTGGAAATTTAATAGGAGTGTGTATAGTACTCATTATATTAGGGGTATGAATTTACTATATAATGCAGTTTTATATGGGTATTGGCTCAATGTATGTAACTTTATATCATGGAGTAAGTTCAATATATGTAATTTTATAAAAGTATGAGTTCATAACATGGAAATTTATAAAGGTGTGGACTCCACACCTTTATAAATTTTCATGTTATGAACATAATAATATCAATTTGTATATTTTTATGAGGCTGTGCTGCGTTTATTTAATTCACAAATTCATCACAACACAAACATTTAAATAGAAATCCAACAAGGAACTAAAGAACCTAAAGAATATCTGAAGAAAACCTATTAGAAAGTTTAATAGTATTGTAAAGAAAACCTAAAGAAACGTTAAAAAAAATAGTGTAATAAATCTAATAAAAACAAAACAAATCATTTCAAATGCACCTAAAGTAAGTTAATAAATAAATCTAAAAACAAGCTTCAAATATATCATATTAAAAGTAGAATGAAACGAGCCCATACCATTATAAGTTTAGCTATATTTAATTTACACTTCTGTAGAATCCCGTCATGACTCTACGCCAATAAAATTGACATAATGAACCCACAGCCCTATTTGCCCTACAAAATTATAACAATCCAAATAGTGTTCTCCATGACTCTGTCTCCGGAGTCATGACTCTGACTCTGACTCTGACTCTCATGACTCTGACTCTCAGGGTTTTTGGGAGTCGGGAGTCATTTGATGACTCTGACTCCAAGGGTTTTGGGAGTCAGAGTCATGACTCTGGGAGTCGACTCCCAGACTTGGGAGTCATGACTCTTTTGAAACATGCGCACATGGGCATATGGGACTATTTTTTAACAAAATTTACATGCAAATATTATTTCGATAGTTATTTTTACAAAGAAATATTTAAAAAAAGTTACGAATTGTTTATTTAACATGATGAGTGGCTTTTTTAGTTTCTTGTTGTCAAGGAAACTTAGAAAATTATCAAACTTAGAAACAAGAAAACTAAATGTATAAAAAAAATTAATTTCTGACCCGATTTTCCATTTTTGTATTATGTAACTCCGGAGTCGAGAGTCATGACTCTGACTCTGACTCAGAGTCGACTCCCAAAATTCAAGGAGTCAGAGTCATGACTCCGAGAGTCGACTCCCAACATTTAGAGAGTCAGAGTCATGACTCTCAGAGTCAATGACTCTGACTCCGGCCAAACTGGGAGTCATGGAGAACACTAATACCAAACCCCTTGCATTCATTCATTCCATTGGCCCACCGTCCCATCGGCTGCCCATACTATAACGAGTCTTGGTTGTAATATTTGGTATNCCAAACCCCTTGCTTTCATTCATTCCATTGGCCCACCGTCCCATCGGCTGCCCATACTATAACGAGTCTTGGTTGTAATATTTGGTATCTCCGTTACATTTCCAATTCAAATTAAAAAATAATNATCTCCGTTACATTTCCAATTCAAATTAAAAAATAATAAAATAAAGAAAAAATCAAAACGGAAGCTTACCTCTTTAAATTCAAATGTCACATCAATCAAATAATAATTTTGGTTTGACGAATTACAAGCACGACTGCGAAATGCCGCTTCTGTGTTGTGCCGAGTTGTTTGTCGCGTTTGTTAGGATTTGGTTTGGAGTTGGAGAAATGAATTATTGAAGAGAAGACTTCCATAATCCATTAATATTTACTTATGAAGTGCTAACTTATAATAATAACCAAGAAAGCGTTACGTGAATTTAAATTTCGAAGGTAAGGTACTTGACTCCTAATCCTTTAGATAAGTTTAAGAATACCTATTGTATTTGTATATGGAATGACAAATCGAAATCACTCGATTTCTTGAACGCTTCACTGACTCAGAGTTCATGTATGACTCCATCATGGAATTATTAACTATTGAAAATTTTTAATATTATTTTTAAATTCGTAATTTCAGGAAGAATACGCGTAACATCAAACTATATGGCATCAGGAAATCCCGGCCCGAGTCGTCTGACTATGAATGCAGTTTCTGGTCATCATCACAATAATACTGAAGGAATTCAGCAGATTAATTCCCAATCAATATCAATCACACCACCAATGCCAAATCTTCAGAATTTAGCAGCTGCAGCAAACAATTTTTCTGATGCTGCAAAGAAACTTGAGGAGATGGTTTCATGGGACCCTACAGAAGGAAACAAATCCTCAGAAGAGCTTACCATTTCTTTCGAAGTGAAACGAAGAATTCATGGAGAATTATGTCAGTATTTCAAAGACCCACCACCTGGCATTCTCCTGGTTCCAGACGAACATAACCTCAGCGTGTTCCATTCTATTGTCATTGGTCCTGCAGACACACCTTACGAAGGAGGGTTTTTCTACTTTTACATCAAACTCCCACACAATTACCCATGGAATCCTCCGAAAGTAAAACTGATGACTACTGGGAACGGAAAAGTTCGATTCAATCCGAATCTTTATGCATGTGGGAAAGTTTGTTTATCTATTTTGGGAACATGGGCAGGTGAGCCGAAATAATTTTCTTCGAGAACGAGATCACTAGAATTTTATTGCAGTTTGATGGATAAATTTGTCATTGTCTTCACATAGGTCCGTCATGGTCGCCTTCGATTACTCTTCCCGCTCTACTTGTCTCTATTCAGTCACTTTTGAATTCCGAGCCTTTCTACAATGAGCCCGGTTACGAACGAAGGAAGCGGGGAGATAATTCGGGCTTCAGTATAATGTCTCAGGAATATACGAACGAAGTCCGGTTTCATACCTTACGTGTTGCAATATTGGATATGGTGGAAGGAGTGAACAGTGATACAAAGGAATTACCAGATGGCTACAAAAAGAAACTAATTTCTCTCTTCTTGGAAAATTATGAAACTTATTTAAGGATCATTACTGCCAATTTAGAATCAACCAAGTTTGCTTACCCCAAACTCCTAACAAGACTGGTAGAACTGAAAGCAAAATTCGAATCTCCATTGACTAATTGACAGCTGCAAGGTCGAAATCCTTGTTTCATTCAATCAGTAGTATTACTTGACGTTTAATCTATTTATGTTCAGAGTGAGGTATAATATATTTCGAATGCTACAGATCAATATTTAGAAATTTAGGTTTCTAACGAGTAATGATAATGAAATCTAAAACGTCGTCGATGCTTTACAGATATAATAATGATTCAACAATAATTATTCAAATTCCCATGTTGAAGTCCACGCTGAGTCTAAATTTTATTAACAAATTCAACTGGAACATTATTGGTTGGTTAGGTTTCTTTTCTCTCCATATTGGATGTAATCAGAACAGTAGATAATGTGAGACCCATGCCGATGACCTGGGAGAAAATAATTTTTTACAGCATNTTGGATGTAATCAGAACAGTAGATAATGTGAGACCCATGCCGATGACCTGGGAGAAAATAATTTTTTACAGCATGTTTTAACAAAAATGTAACTGAAGAAAATTAATTTCTCTCAAATTGAATGAGCTGACTCAATGCACACGAAAAAGAAAAAAAAATTTTTTTTTTTTGTTGCTCGACATCAAAAGAGGACGGTCGCCCTCCTTCGTTCGAACAGGAGAAGAAATGGAAGCCAGGGAAAATATAANTTGGATGTAATCAGAACAGTAGATAATGTGAGACCCATGCCGATGACCTGGGAGAAAATAATTTTTTACAGCATATTTTAACAAAAATGTAACTGAAGAAAATTAATTTCTCTCAAATTGAATGAGCTGACTCAATGCACACGAAAAAGAAAAAAAAAATTTTTTTTTTGTTTCTCGACATCAAAAGAGGACGGTCGCCCTCCTTCGTTCGAACAGGAGAAGAAATGGAAGCCAGGGAAAATATAAAAAGCTAACGTTTTATCCGAAATCAGCTTCCAACGGTTGATAGTACCTCAACTGCCAACGTTTTCTACACCTTGATTACCTAAAACACCATGTGTTGATACCAGAGATTTAACTTTGGTGCATAATACCGCCATCTATGATTTCATGATATGGTTTAGTCTACGAGTATTTCTACGGTTTATCGGCATGTCTCCATATTCGTCAAAAGAAATCAAAATCCTATTTTTCAGTTGTTCAAAATCGAAAAATTAAAAAAAATTTTTACCCCTCCTATGAATGATACTGTCAATTTGACAAATCCAGCTGCTGAAAATCCGATTTCTTCTTTCGTTAGTTCATACGTGAGGTAGGTTAAATGGTGTCCATCAAGCTGTAAAAAATTGTTATTTGTGGTCATCCAATCTTCAAAAATTCCAGGTACCTTATTATATCAAATGAAATATAATTAAGCCAAAAGCCATAATAGTCTTGATTTAATTCACCGTTTTTGTAATAATTGCAGCCATAATGAGAAAACCGAATGTAATACTGATCTCCAGTAGGTTCCAAATGAATTCAAAATAACCGTTCGGTTGAATAAGTGCGGGAATATTGTACATTACTGATGGGATACTTCCGATGACAAATCCGAAAACCATAAAGCTCACTGCATCATTGTTGATTCCAGAAATCATTTTGAGATGTGAGTACAGCTGATAAGCCTTAATTAAATATTCAGAGGTTAAACAAGTATATGGTGTTCCTTTGAACAATCGTCAGACAAACCTGAAAACCTGAGCACTCCTTCAGGTTAGCTTTTACAGCAATTAAAGCCTTCAGTAAGGATGCTGCTGAGACAACTAGAATCAATTTACAAGCAGTACTCAAAAGAATTGAGTAAATGACAACAAATATGTAAATCCCGGCTAAAACGAATCGTTGGTCCAAAGCGTCCCATTCAGTAAAGAATACAAGTTTTATGAGCCGTTTGCCTTCTGANAAATGACAACAAATACGTAAATCCCCGCTAAAACGAATCGTTGGTCCAAAGCGTCCCATTCAGTAAAGAATACAAGTTTTATGAGCCGTTTGCCTTCTGAGTAAAGATGGTAGTTGAATTCGTCAAAGTTCCACTTGTGATCTTCGGCTAAACTCAGTAGGTAAATTAGCGGTGAAATTAGAGTAACGATTCCAATAAAAAATAACGCATAAAACTTAACCTGAAAATAAATAATTCTCATTACGTATAATTCTTTTACTTATTCAATGATGATTTGGTCAGTGTTTCTTAAATACTTGTACGAAAGAAAATTGAAAACTTACACTATGGAAAAATGAAAAAAAAAGCTGCTAGTACGAATTCTAATAAATAAAAAAGCCAAAAATGCAAAAAATTTCTATTAATCTTTTAANCATTATTACATTATTACTGTACATTATGTACGAAAGAAAATTGAAAACTTACACTACGGAAAAATGAAAAAAAAGCTGCTAGTACGAATTCTAATAAATAAAAAAGCCAAAAATGCAAAAAATTTCTATTAATCTTTTAAATTAACTTAAATTGTAGGACACTTTAACGTGAATATCTCTTTGACAGTTCTTAGGTTCTCACAGAACTTATGACCACGATCCATTACTACGCCGAAACTCTCACGGTTAATGTTAATAAAATAAGTGAGGTTTTGACTCAAAACCTCAATGTTTACTTCCACTCTCAAAACTTTTGAGAGTGGAAGTAAACATGTAAGTAGTAGAAGCTCTATATTTGACCTTCAGTGAAGTGAGACAATGATTTTTGACATTTTCTGATTAAAAAAAATAGGATTGAGTATTAAATTTGGTCAGGAATTTGGAACATTTTTGTCAATTTGGAAAATATCCGAACCCGGATATTGTCAAACTTTCGGGTTACAAAGTAAAGTTGACCCATTTCAATGAAAAAAATTACGAATGGATGACAAATTTAGTCAGGAATTTTGGAAAATTGTTCGTCAAGTTTTGATGAAATGAACCTTGTAAATCAAAAGGCATTTTTTATGTGTTAAAATCCCGTTAGCAAATTTCGAAGTGGTGCTGCAGAGTTCCAAAATAAAAATCCTCAGGGAGCAATGCTGCGGAGAGCGGATTATTAGAAACTAGATGAGCCAAAAGTTATAGCTCATTACTCTGACTTTCTTTTAGTCACATGACCAGTGGTCGACTCTCATTTATAGGGAACTTCAATAGAAACTCGACTACAATCGGCTGTGACGGATGAAATACAGGAGTCCGCAGAAATAAGTACACATCTAGGAAGTGAGTTAGATGTGAGTTAGCATGGAGTGAGATCGGGGGTTTCAACCCCCTAATTTTTTATACATGCCTTTTGCAGTTAACACTTTCTCCATGTCTACTTATTTCTGCGGACACCTGTAGAAACTTCACAACTAAAGAGTATAAACGTTGTGTTAGGGGTTTCAGATAATTACTTTCTTTGACAGAGGTAGCATAAAGTTAAATTTATCTACAATTTATCTAGGTACGTGTATAACTTGGTTATTATGAAGTTGTCATATTCTATTTTATAAACTAATTTAGCTGATTGATATCATCTATTTGTTATGACAATATTTGCATGTAATATACGATTAAATTTACATATAATTTCAGCCCCGTAGTTTCCTGTGCCGTATTTTCTAAGCGCCGTATTTTTCAAGCATCGTAATTTTGGTGCAGTGTTTTCTAAGCGCCGTGATTTTGGTGCCGTATTTTCTAAACGTCGTGATTTTGGTGCAAATTTTCCACGCCATATTTTTGTGCACCTTATCTTGGTGGAACGCTTCCCATCCCTTGCTAAGTAAAACTGCCCCACTGCTTCGATTGCGCCCATTCTGCCTCAAAGTGGTAGAAAATGGTTCAATTGCGCTCGACCGAAAGAAATACCGACAAATTATCAAATTTNCATTCTGCCTCAAAGTGGTAGAAAATGGTTCAATTGCGCTCGACCGAAAGAAATACCGACAAATTATCAAATTTTTTTGTGATAATCTTTATTACCTTTAACTTGCATTTCAAATTTTCACAACAAACGAAAGAGTAGAGATTCCCACTGTACTGATTGATTAGATTCTCAAATGCGCATGCGGTTGACCTTCTCCAAATGCTCACAATGAAAGCACACCATACAACAGAGACGCCATAGGCATCAGAAATCGCAAAGTATGCAGCCTGTTTCGACATATTCTTATTTTCCACCAGAATTAATCGTAACCAGTAAATCACTTGGATTATAGACAAGATAATAATCGAAATGGAATAAATCTGTAATAAATAAAAGTATTAATTACTTAATTTATCTATGGAAACTTAAGTATACCTTTTGTATCAAATTTTTGACAATACAGAAGCGTTTTAACTTCGGATTAAATTGAAATCTGAACGGGCAAAGCCCAAGATAGTAAAAGACCTTGAAATACTGTAGAAACATTTNCTTCGGATTAAATTGAAATCTGAACGGGCAAAGCCCAAGATAGTAAAAGACCTTGAAATACTGTAGAAACATTTGACTGGGGTTCACATGGTCGTTAGGTCGTCGTCGGTACATACTATCACCGATATTAATCAAAATATGAGAACCAAACCCAGCCTCAAGTTTGCTGCCCACTTCCATCTTTATTTTTAATCTCAGTATAAAGTTATATTCAATAAATTAGATTTGCAGTGATTTTTAGGCTTAAAATCACACTAAACCTATTTAATTGGTTTCCCAAGACACTTTGTTCTTCAAACAGATTAATNCTTCGGATTAAATTGAAATCTGAACGGGCAAAGCCCAAGATAGTAAAAGACCTTGAAATACTGTAGAAACATTTCACTGGGGTTCACATGGTCGTTAGGTCGTCGTCGGTACATACTATCACCGATATTAATCAAAATATGAGAACCAAATCCAGCCTCAAGTTTGCTGCCCACTTCCATCTTTATTTTTAATCTCAATATAAAGTTATATTCAATAAATTAGATTTGCAGTGGTTTTTAGGCTTAAAATCACACTAAACCTATTTAATTGGTTTCCCAAGACACTTTGTTCTTCAAACAGATTAATGTATGCAATTGAAAGGAATTTGTTACGTTTAATACGTTACATTCACGTCTTTAAGAGCTTCTCAAGGAGGTGCAGATTAATTTTACTTCATTTGATAATTAATTTTGATTGTTGCTAGGAGGAAACGAATTAGTTGAAAGGAAAGTAGAGAGAGCTCATTTGAAAACCCCCATGCTACGAAAGCGATGACGATAGAACTGGGTTCCAATCCAATAGGTAAATTATAAGATGTAAAATAGTTTGAATGGGTTTGTTTGAACACTTAAATTGCTTTTTCCCAATTAATTTGCTACTTACCATAATCGTCTTACACTCCGTTTCATAATTTTAAAGCACCCCAACAACTTTGTCGTATCCAGAGTTTCAACTGATGGATTTAGGCCACATTTGTGGACAAGATGTAATAAAGCGATTAGAAAATTGTGTGTAACGTTTCAAATCTGTTTGTTAAAGCGGGACCACGAAAGTGATATTTTTCTGAAAAGTTTGTATGAGAAAGTGTTCCAAAATTTTAAGGCAGTATTTAAAAAAAACTGAAATTTTCTCAATTTAGGAATTTTGTCATAATCTAAATTATCATGACTTACTTTACTATAGCTTCTATTTGTTATTTAAACTCCGTTTTGACCTAAGATTTTGCTTATTCACAAACTTTTAATGATTTCTCAGACTGTGGTAAATCGAATGCTTTCCAAAAGTTCAAATTGTTGCACTGTAACAACTTGGTCATTCAAATGACAAATTTTCAAAAGTCACGAAGCGATATAAGTGCACTGTCCATAACTTTTTCAACAATAAAAAATCAACAACATAGAGAAAGAGTGCGAAAATTAAAACTTTCTGCAGCTGAGAAATGTTATATTCTTCGAATCATGAGTAATAAATCTATCGTTTTGAAAAAAATCATCAGCGATTTATCATAACTTCCAAAAATCATAACTTCTGAAACTTTGATGGTATAGAGACTTGATTTTTCGAACTTTTTATGCTATTTTTCAATAGTCTTTCTGAAATATAAAACTGTTTCTCCAGATAAATTTAAAGTAACTGCTTTCTATGAAAAAAAAAAAGCTAACCTGCTTTACAACAAACGGGCATGGGACAATAGTAACTTCCATAGGTCTTAATAATCTGTGGACCACTGTATTCATGTCTACGACTCTTTACGGCCGAATTTAAGTAACCAACTCAAACTCAAGTGACTGATTTGTGAGTAATTTGGAGTCTAAATTGGAGTGAGGTGAGAGCTGCCTCGAATCTCAACTCCAAACTCCCATGACACAACAACTATGGACAAAACTTGCTCTTGAATATCAACTCTTCTCTCAAATAATTACTCAAGTCGAGCCACCCAAATACTCACTCAAGTGGTGTACCTAAAGCCGGTCCTTAGGCTACATGCACATAGAGTCGCGACAGCTAATTTTACAAACGCGGCAGCGATAATTCTGAATCGTGGTTACGAAGACGAATGTGCAATCGTTAGATTCAATCGCGCTTACTTTTAAGCACAAGCTACGATGGCAATTGAAATAAGAAATGAGTATAAAAGATAGCAATGGAACAAAGCAGAAAAAAAAAAGAGAGGGGTCGGCAATTTCTCTCTTGAATCAGGTAGAAAAGATCCCAGGGGCCATACCCCATNAGAGAGGGGTCGGCAAGTTCTCTCTTGAATCAGGTAGAATAGATCCCAGGGGCCATACCCCATTCTTTGACATGGTTTCTTTTCTCAATTTACCATCTCTCAGCATTACAGGAATGGCGCATTGACATAAAACATGTATTTTGATTATAAGCAGTTAACACTTTCTCCATGTGTACTTACTTTTATCCTTTCCTGTACATAAGCTAATGCACAACAATGTAACAAAGCAGAGAGAGGTGTCGGTCGGTGAGTTCTGTTGNTCCTTTCCTGTACATAAGCTAATGCACAACAATGTAACAAAGCAGAGAGAGGTGTCGGTCGGTGAGTTCTGTTGAGTGAGGTGAAGAAGGTCCCCAGCGGTCATACTCCATTCTTCCATTTGAGTTTTTTTTTCAACTCACCATCTCTCATCATTACAAAATCNAATGGCGCATTGACATAAAACATGTATTTTGATTATAAGCAGTTAACACTTTCTCCATGTGTACTTACTTTTATTCTTCCCTGTACATAAGCTAATGCACAACAATGGAACAAAGCAGAGAGAGGTGTCGGTCGGTGAGTTCTGTTGAGTGAGGTGAAGAAGATCCCCAGCGGTCATACTCCATTCTTCCATTTGAGTTTTTTTTTCAACTCACCATCTCTCATCATTACAAAATCNGTCCCCAGCGGTCATACTCCATTCTTCCATTTGAGTTTTTTTTTCAACTCACCATCTCTCATCATTACAAAATCGCGTATCGTCACAAAAAATAGCTGTTTCAAACAGATATCCACGAATTGTTCCTAGGGACGATAAAGTACTATGTACGTATCTAAAAACTCACATCTCGATTGAAAAAACTCTTATCGCTAAACTATGTGAAGACTTTCGTGTCAATCGCGAATACCAAATTCGTCATCGCGTAAGTAAAACTCTCTACACATGTTATTAAATTCTTCCATGAATAGGAATTAAAAACATTCGATTCGATTTGTCCATTTGATATTCCGACAATAGTAATTGGTACACCAAAAACTTTAAAATTTTAATACGCTTAATTTCATTTGTNTCCATTTGATATTCCGACAATAGTAATTGGTACACCAAAAACTTTAAAATTTTAATACGCTTAATTTCATTTGTATTGTTTGATTTCATAACTAATTAAAAACTATAGAAGATATACCTTTCTCAATTCCTCCCGAATCTTCCTCTTTATGTGCTCAGGCAACCTCAATCAGTAAAAACAACCCACGTGAACTTGGATTGATTTGGCTCTCTTTAACCCTAGAATATGACCCTGAAAAATCAATATCGAAAATGACTTTGTGGGACCGATTTGAAGTATACAGAAAATCCTTAAATCTCAGAGCAATTACTCAAGTCACCCTAGCCAATTGGATCAAAATATGCTTTCCCCTTGTACTTTC